>JAGKQL010000035.1:3048769-3060997 GCA_018398635.1 Cyprinodon brontotheroides
GCAACTGTGTGATGCCATCATGTCAATATGGACCAAACTCCCTGAGGGATGCTTCCAGCACCTTGTTGAATCTATGCCACCAAGAATTGAGGCAGTTCTGAAGGCAAAACGGGGTCCAACCCGTTACTAGCATGGGGTACCTAATAAAGTGGCCGGTGAGTGTATGCTATTAGCTAAAAGAGCAACACAGAGCAGTAATTCTTGAAAAATTGTAAAAAAAAAAAATATATATAAAAACTGCTTTTAAATAAAAAAAAAACTTTTTCGTCTGTGAATAAGCTCTCTGCAGACATCCTCTAATGGCAGACTTTTAGCTTCACTTGGCTTTAATTATGAATAAAAATCTTCTTTAAGAGCTGCTTTGCTTTCCTGATTATTACAATGGGATTGGGGAAAAAAATCAAATCTCTAGGTCCTCTGCTGTCTGAATGTGAATTTTGATTTGGCTTTTTGCTTTCTTCCATCATGTCAGGTAAAATCTTTATTTATTTTTCTGTTTCTGTTTTAGCTGGAAGCAGCAGCAGTCCTACACAGTGATCTAGAATACACGAGTAAGTATTGGAAGGTCACAGGAGTGGATGGAGGGGGTGAGCTTTACAGTAAGGATGGAAGGTGTCCAGCAGGGAGGTGGAGGAGGCCAGCATCATTATCATTCAGAGTAGAAGCCTGACTTATCACCTTCTGGTCCCCTGCTACGTGCTTTTCGGCCCATACTAATGCGTGCACGCAGCCTGCTGCACCAATACGCCCTCAGCATCGCCGCCGCAGGTGGAAACATGACCCCTCTTCCTGCTGCGTGAATCACACCACACATGCTGAACACAAATATGCTAATATATGCACAATCCTTCACATGTCAGATGTCGCTACACTGATGATTACTCAATTCTGCAAAAGGTGAACACACACACAAACAGACGCAGAGTGGGAGATAAACCAGGAATGACCTCTGACCTTCGCTGTTGCAGTGATGTCATTAGGAAAGCAGCAGCTGCTTGTTTGTGGGAGATCATTCAGTGTGTGTAAATCCTGCTGCTGTAGACGCCTTCAGGTTCCCCTCACCTGTTTGGACATCAGGGTGACCTCCTGCTCTTCCTGTTAAGGCCTCTTGTAGCTGCTGGTAATAGAAAAATTGGACAGATGGAGAAAAGACCAGCGAGCCTCCCTGACGGCTCAGCAGGCTGTTTACCTGACAGGTAGCACAGAGGATAAGTTCAGCTCTGACGGCTTTAATGCTTCACCTAAAATGTCGCCATGTTGCCAAAACTCTGTAAACAAGCAACTTTTCTGTTAGGAAGAAATAAAAAAATAAATCATATTATTGTTTTGTTGTATTAAACAAGAAAAAGAAGGTAAATGAATGGGCAGATTTGAACCTTTAAGACAAAGTATTGGTTTATTCATAACAGGGGGTGTCTAGCTACATGTGTCGACCGAGGAAGGTTGTTACTTTATTTATTCTTAAAATATCGGTGCCATCTATCAGACTGTGACGTAAATGTATTTTATCATATCATATATTGATTCTGTGATGAAGTTTGGGGCCCAAGGTGAAGGCAGGCATGGGGCTCTCTGGAATGAAAAGACGGTACACAAAAAACCAGGTCATTACCACAGAAACAGACATTGGTAGTTTTGTTTTACAATTTTTTCTTCTACTTTATGTGAGATTCTTGAAATAATCCAGAGAGCAAAGAGGTCAATGATATGTTTTTTTTAGAAATATTTTCTCCTCCTGTTTACTTCCCATTCTTTTCATCCTCCTCCTCTCCCCTATTCTTTATTCTCTTCCTGCTTTTTGAGGACCCAAATGCAGAGAGCAGGAGGCAGAGGTGAGTCGTGCAAATTTAATGAGGCCACTGAGGTAAAATCCAAAAATCCAAACACCTCCTCCATAGGTCGTGGTCTTGTCTTTACAAGGAACTCCATGGCATTTTATTCTGCTGATCCAAATTGGTCTGCGTTCAGATTCTATAACATAGAGGAAGACTGGTACCTTTAGCAACAGTGCAGTGTCTCCAGTGGCCTCCAGGAGCGCTAAACCTGGAATACGTCTAGCGCCCCTAGTGGCTAAAGTTATTTTAAAGAGATCCACGACTAGGTGATCATTTTGGCTTGAAAATGTTGGAATCTTCTTATTGACTTAAAAATTAAGTAGACATAATTACACTTCAGAATGGCGAGGCGACTTCTTTTGTCTCTGTTTCTGTCTCCTTGAACCCCAGTGGAAGGCCTCGGCAGATGGCAGCTCACCTGAGCCTGGTTCTGCGGAGGTTTCCTTCCTGTTAAAAGGGAGTTTTCTACCTCCACTGTGGCTAAGCATGCTTAGTGTGAGGTTGGCATTTGAGTCAATGAGTCCAATGCAATCAACTGGTTTTCCTTAGATAGAAAACTTTGAATCAATCTGACTGAATGGTCTGGTGAACTGGAAAGTGCCTTGAGATGGCGAGTTGTGAATTGGCGCTATAGAAATAAACTGAATTATGCTTGGTTGCTCCTGAGGGGGGCAGCAATGCACCTGGTCTGCATAAAAAGATGTATTTGATCACTGTGATTAACATTAACCTAGCACTGTTTACCGCCCGCCCCCGAAAAAGGAATAATAAAAAAAAGTAAGAAGGTTTTCTCTGGTGGCAGTAGATTGAGCGTCATGTCTGCTAGGAAGTATGTGTTGGTGGTGGGCGTGATCGCCAGGGAGGATCCCGTCCCTCACTCCCCTTCTGGCTCACCCTATGATGGGGATGAAGTCTGGAGGAGGAACTGGCGGTTTCCTCCTGTGAACCCCTTTATACCAAAAGCTGCCAATACGCCATTATACCACAGTAGCTGGAAGCTAGAAACACGTTCAGCGCTTCTCTGGATTACATCAGATACGTTAATATCGCGTTGGAGAGAGTTTCTGGATACCGTACACAGAAGTTACTCAGAGGTTTAGGATGAGCTAGACGCCACGACTGATGAGGAACTGATACTGAACGTAAGTCAACCATCAGATAACTGACCTGGAACTGATGGAATACGTATGAGCATACGCTGGCACATCGTGGTATTAACCTAGCTTGACCTACTTTCTGTAGGTCGATGTGTGCCGGCGTGTTTTTGGGTGCTTCACCATGTTTATACAAAATGTATGGCAGCGTTTTCGGCAGATTTTTTGTTCGTCCGGTATACGCTGGTCTAAATTGTCAAGGTGTGACAGGAGCTTTAGTCGTTTTGTTAAAGGAGGAGGGATCTTTTGTTTGCTCATGTGACGATGATTGTGATGCAGCTGCTTTTCATCATGATGTCTAAACATTAGGAAATTTATAAACTTGAGAGTAGGATTAACACTGATTAGCAGCAATAACAGCAAATTGATAATCTGTCCAGATTTTCAGATCACTAATAAAAAAGAAAAGAGCAGCAGAGTTTACCTGACAGTCTCCTGTTCTCCTCTCATCTTTTCCACTTTGAACAACAGATTGTCGACTTTGGAGGTTTTCCTGTGAATCAGAAAGAAGCTTTAAACTATTCAGGACTTGATGAACAAACAATCGGACACGGAGCACCGGCGCTAAACAAAATGTCATCAAGCTATGGAGAGAAATTTGTTCCAGAATTAATGAAACCAAAAATGTAAAGAAAATTATGTAAAAACATTATTGAACTTTTAAGAAAATCTCAATCTATAATAAAAGGTTTCCAGGGAAGTGAATTTGTGTAGCTTTCTAGGAAATATCCCAGCATACTAGCCACAGTTCTTTGGGGTTTTTTTTTTAGCTTTATAATTTCGGTTATTGTGGAATGGTTCCCCTCTAACAGGTCTGTGCGAGGACCAATAGAAATGCCTTTTCTAACGTCCTCAGAGAGCAGACTCGTTTCTATTGGTCAACACACAGAAACACCTATTAGTAGATTAGAACGTATTAGTTTTAGGTATAAATAATGATCCATTGATTATTCCTTGCTGTCCTTTAAATAACCAACTTGCCTCTTTATTACCGGTATTATTATTTAATTCTCTACAGATTATGTAAATCTCTGCAGAGATGCTGAAACTTTTAGAGCGCACTCAGGGAAATCATTTGAAAACCTAAATTTCAAGCATACAGCTTAATTAGAATCCAGGAAAAGACCTTATTACCTTTGCAACTTTCCAAAAATATTAAGAAAAATAACAAAAAGAAACAAAATAAGAAATTCAAGAAAAACACTCTGAGAGTGAGAATTATTATTTTTTATCCAACATAACCTTATAGGCATTAATGCTGATACTGCCACTTACATTTATTAGTTTATAGACATAAATAAAATTGTTAACGAGGCTTATTAATTTTTACCTTTTTTTTCCAGTAGGTAATCTATCATTAAAGGGTTCATCTAATTGGTCAAATGCCAAAAGAAGATCTACAGCCATGTAGCAGTATCTCTGCTGAATGGCTGGATATAGATCTTGTGCTCCTAGATCAGGGGTCACCAACTTTTTTAAGGCTGAGGGCTACTTTATGGGTACTGAGTCATAGGACGGGCTACCAATACTGACCTATGAACTAGAGGAGTCGGCGTTCACCTGAACTTCATAGATAATAAACATATTTCTATTGTTTCTTTTCAATTTTAATTTGCTTTTAGATATTCTCATTATGAAATCCATATAAATCCTCAAATGTTCTAATTTATTGATATGATAAAATGCTTCATAAATGCTTCAAAATAAGAGCTTCAGTAAAAAAATAACATTTCAGATTTAGTCCGCTGGTGAATTGTTTTGTTTTCAAAAGATGCTGAGGGCACCTCATGTTGTCCTTGAGGGCCCCTTGGTGCCCACAGGTACCACGTTGGTGACCCCTGTTCTAGACCTTGCTGAGGGACGGGGGGGGGATCCATTTGTAATGGGAATGCAGGTGCACAGAGCAGCCAGCTTGCTTAGACTCCCAAGGAATCATGGGAAACCTAAGGCTATGGAGGATACAGCGGAACCGTCCTTCAAAACATGCAAAAAGAAGGCTGCATTTTTCGTCCGCTTAACGAGGAGTCTTCCGATCCAAACAGGCCTCAGCGCCACGCTATGACGTAATCGGCCGACAAACCTGGCCTTCAGGAGACGCAGCTACTAAATTCAGACTCAGCAAACGTCAGGATATCGAGTCGAACCGTTTGGGAGCCGGACTTCAGCAGGAGAACAGTGGGGAAATTACCGGCAGGCTGCTGCGACCTGCAGGTGATAAAAACCGTGAAGCTGCTCCTCACTGTCGCTCCTTCCTGGAAGATTGTTCTGGTTGTTTTAGCAGGTCTGAATCCCAGATTTGAGTTATGAATGAAACGCAGAAGCCTCCAGAGGGAAATCAAAGAGCCGCTGAATACTTGATCCTTTTAACATCTTCTGCTCCAACAAACCGAACACATTTCACGTCACTCATTCCAACAGTTTACACTTTAAACTAAACTCCACTGATGTCATCAGGAGGCGTTTCCACACACTTTAAACCCTTCATCCTCTGAACCCAAACATCGCTGAGCTCTGCCATCTGCAGCCTCTAACCCCCCCGCCCCCAACCACAGCCAGCCCCACGTGTATCAGCTCCATCTTCACTCCTTCCTGCAGCTTCTGCCTCCGTATGCAAAGCAGCCTCAACTGAAAAACGCTCCTTCCCTTAACCGATCTACCTCGCCACACAGCCGCCGCGTCGGTCTGCTTTCACTCACGATAACCGTTGACCTGCTTTCTAAGAAAACGGGGAATCCAGTTTTCAACCTGCAAGTTTCAACCCGCAGATCTGCAAAGATCTTACCTTCTGGCGTTACTCCTGGAGTTTCTGTGCGACATGTAAGTCAGCGTCCTGTGCAGGAAAATAGGCTGGAGAGAAATGAAGAGAGGAGGGGGGTTATTATCTACCGTTACAGTGCTGTTTGAGAGGAAGAGGAGGAGGAAAAACTCACAGCGATCAGGTTTCTAGTGCGGAGAAACCTGTAGATTTGTGTCGGCTCTGCAGGAAAAAAACAAAACAAAAACTGATGTTTTCAACTCTGAAAGGTGAAACATTAAAACCATCAGAAATTAGATTAAAATAAAAGAAAGAAAGACATCTTAGCTGCGGCTAAGATGAATACATAAACATTTATACAGCAGAATCATTTCAGCAGTTTAGGACCAGAGGAAAAAACAGAAGAAAGGCAAATTAATACTGATAAAAATAGGCTTTGTTACACCTCATTGGGATTAGAGAAGCTACCAGACACCTTATGGAACATAAATGGATTATTTCTATTCAGACTGAAGGACTAAACTGACAGGAAAAGTCTGGATCATTTGTACTAACTAAAGTAATCAAGATGTAGCGCCATTTCCACGACCCTTTTGAAACCGTGCTGAGAACGGTCCGAGAACGGAAACGAGATAACGGTTAAGTGTAAAATGATACGCAGATCTAACCGGACCGTGCCAGACACAACGGAACCATGTCAACATGGTACTATTTCATCCGTAGGGCTCGCACGGGTTCAGTTCTGGCGCAGATGTCAGATAAAGGGCGCATGAGCAGATTCCTGCCTCATCTCCTCTACAGTCAGCCTCCATAATCATGGAAATTTCAGACGCTCATAAAAATCCTAGATTCCCTACCGCGCCACACGATTTTCAGAGATGATTCTGCTTTAACAGTGTGATGAACTTGTTGTTTCCTGCCTCTGTAAGCCCTAATTAGACTCACTAGTAGGGTGTAAATAATTATCAAGCTTTTGTATCGGCGCATCGCATCCAACAGCCGACGACATCCGATGCATCGATACGCTTATCCAAGAGCTAATCGAATTCATTTTTTTTTTCTCCTCCGGTCTATTTTTTATCCATTTGCTCCTGGGCGCAATTCTCCAAGCTGTATGGGCGCTGCGCTTAAACCTTATTTTGCCCTCCTCCTACTCGCCTCTGGTTATACTCTACAGCAGTGTGTGGCAGTGAGCTTGATGCAGACATTTTAAATTATGCTCAAGAAGCCTGGTCTGTGCTACACGCTGTGGGTCTAGATACGCCGAGGCGGCAGGAAGTGGGGGTGAGTTTAGTCCCACGACGGAGGGACATGAGGGCCAAAAAAAAGAGCTGGAGATCCAGGTGGAAAAAGGGTCCCAGCGTTTTACATCGACGCTCTTCTCGGTCAAACTTCACGAAGTTGTTTTCCCGCAATTTCGTCATATAAAACAAAACAAGCTTCCTGCCTCCTGTCTGCGCGTCAGCTCGCCAATTTGGGAGAGGAGCAGCCGGAGCGTCTGTGGAGGGGCGTGGGACGCCTGGTTGGAGCCGAGGTATTGCATTGCACCTCATTGCACTGATTTTGTGCAGTATTTTTATGCAAAGCCTTTCAGAATCTATAACAAGGGGTATTATTATTTTTCAGTGAATGAGGTTTTAATAGGAATAGGTGGAGTAAAACTTTTTCTACTTCTGTTATTTGCTGTAGTTTCTTAAAAAAATGCATAAACACTTTTACAGCTTTAAATTGATTTATTTCCAAATTTGGAAACAAAAATGAACCAATTCAATCGAATTGTATCGTGGTGTATTCTTGGAGGATCTAAAAATAATCGAATCGTTGGGTCAGGAAATTCCATACTGAATCGCGACTGGGCATGATGGTTTACACCCCTGTACTCAATTAGGATTCAAGTTGTTGTATCCTCTTCCCATAAGGCGACTGTTAAATAAATTACCAAGTTCCCTTCGCCTGAATAGCCGCAAACAAACGGTTTTTGATGTGATACAAAATATTTACTCATTTATTTTAAGAATTATAGTATAATTACTTCTCTAATCGGGTCGCTCTGTCAGCTAAAGGCACGTTTTACAGTCTCTATACTCCAGTTAACCATTAATCAATTACTAAATTGGTTGATTATTTCAATAATTAATCACAAATAATCTGATTGTTTCTGCCCCAATATGAATAAAAACACATTAGGTCTTAAAAACAAATGCATATTAAAAATTAATGCATCACTACATATTCTAATGTTAAAATAAAGGAGCAATCCGGTGGCGTTTAAGCCATAAAATCATCTCCTCCAGCTCCGTGTTTCTGCTGCGTTGTGTCGCTCTCCGCTCTGCCAGCGGCTCCGACACAAACACTTCACCGTCTGATGACAGCCGACGTTCTCCTGACTCTGCTTCGTCTCTCTGATAGAGACTGAAATGCTTCTGTGGAAACATCTGATTGTTCTCCCCGTCTGTCGACAGCCACAGTAGCAGCAGTTACTGCCGAGGTTTCCTCTAAATGTCGTAATAGAGGGAAACAATCGCAAACTCAGAGTGTTTTTTTTTAAAGGGAGACTGTAATTATATTTCTTTAAAAACTATTTCAACAGTATTTTAATTAGTATTCATTTTCTAGACGTATAAATAAGGTCAATCCCTTTAAGAAGATGAGAGCTTCAAGGTTGTTTCTGAGTAATCTAATAATAGTCCAGCACAGGCAGGAAGGTACGGTTCAAACGAGGAGTAGAGATAACAAGAGGAAGGTTTAAAGCAAAAAAAAACTGAAAAAACTTTTAATCTTAAGCCGAGCGAGCAAACAACCTGTGGATAAACTCTGAAGACGAGGCAGGAAACCAGGATTTCACTCTAAAAAACACTCAAACTGGCCAAACAGGAGGTAGAAATTCATCCAATTTAAATCATCTGAAATCCTCCTAATTGGTGCTTTAAAACCACCTTAGCTAGATTATTTTAACTGGTCAGATGTGGGTTATTTAAAAGATGGAGATGAGTTAGGAACGTTTTTCTTGACTCTCTGACATGATCCTCATACCAAGATAACAGATTCTTTGATTTGAGTTGTGGTTCAACAGTAACCTTTTAAAATCATCCAGATGCGACACCGCAGAAGTTTCATCTTTAGTCCATTTTTTTCTAAAACATTTATTGTATTTTCCCTGATTTGAGCAGGAAAATAAGACAGTTGGATGATGAAAGAAGATGATTTACATTAAAAATAAGACAAAACAATCATCTTGTTTCAGATGCATAATATCTAATGATCTTATTCTAGTAAAAACACTTCATTAGCTGATCGTGTTTAATCTCAATTTTATGAATCAACTTCTCAAATCTGCTCATTATAAGAAACGTTCTCTCTTTTATAGATCAGGTTTTGCAGGTTATGGAGCTGGAGCCACTTTCACTGGTTGGAATAGATACTTTATCATCATAATGAGGCCTGAACCTGCAGCTGGATCTGAATCCAACCATCACTCTGGACGCTACTGGTCTGGTTTGACTCAAACTGGATCTATACTGGAGTCACTGTAACCAGTTTCTCTTCTCAAAGTACCAAAAAGATGCCGCCTGTAGGAGGCCAGACTGATATTAAACAATCTAAGAGCCGATTTTGGATTTCAGACGCCAACAAAATGAAACGTTGCAAATGTTTTGACCGCAGAAGATATTTAATGTGATGCTGCAACAATTCAAATTAATTTAATCCCGTTTATCTACGGATTAATATTCAGAATACAGCTAAATTATCCTTGCTTTGTAATTTTGCAATTAACTTATTTGGTAAAAATAAAAAAATAAACTTAAATAATGAACTTAAAAGTGATATTCTGGCATCCAAAAAATCTTTTACCTTCTTGTATTTATGCAGGTAAAATAGTCTGGCTTCATTTACATGTTGACCAATTTAATCTTTATTGTTTGTTTTTTTTATTTTTTATGTAGCTTTGCAAATCTAAGGAGGGTTGCATTTTTAATATAGATATATATAAAAAAGATTTCACAACCTACGACTAAAGAAATGGGTTCAAATTTTTTTAAAAATCTGTTGGATTTTAATTTGAACCGTTTTTGTACCGTGGATTTA
Source organism: Cyprinodon brontotheroides (assembly GCA_018398635.1). Classification (NCBI taxonomy): domain Eukaryota; kingdom Metazoa; phylum Chordata; class Actinopteri; order Cyprinodontiformes; family Cyprinodontidae; genus Cyprinodon; species Cyprinodon brontotheroides. The sequence continues at coordinate 3,058,600 of JAGKQL010000035.1, forward strand.
AACTGGACCTGAATATTGTGGCCTGAATGACAGAATAATTAAAATCCAAAAAATTTCCAGATCATTTTTAAAATACGATATAATTTAAGATTAATTCAATTCAGCTCTATTAGTTTGGATCACACCTGAAATTTCTTGTACTTTTACAAAAATAACATTTCTTTGCAAGATCATAATCTGTATTTAAAATTCAGCTTGATGATTTAAGAACCCAATAAAGGATTTGACCAACCCAGCTACCGTAGTTCTGCCACAACAGAAAGCAAATTAAAAAATAACATCATTTCATTTCGACTCTATTAGTCTGGGTCAGAGCTGAAATTCCTTGCACTTTAAAAAAAAAAGCAAATACTTTAAGATCATAATCTGTATTTAAAAATCAAATTGAAGATTTAAGAAGAACCCAATACAGGTTTGACCAACCCAGCTACCGTAGTTCTGCCACAAGAAAACAATTTACCATATTTTTAAACACAAACATCACCAGGTTTTAAATGCAATATTGTTTGAACATTTATACACAAACTGGCACTTTCCTAAAGGAAATGTATGAAAAAAAATCAATGTTTGTGTCTAAAATGTATATAACAGCTGAAATTAATTGCTCTTATTTTTTATTTTGCTTTTTGTTGTGGCAAAACTACGGCAGCTGGGTTGGTCAAACCATTCATTTTGTTCTTCTTAAATCCTAAAGTTGAGTATAAATAATTTCAGATTAAAATCTGTGAATCTAAATGATCTAAATTGACTAAAATCTCTTTATTCCACTGCTGAACCTGAAGCTTAATAAAAGATTGAACAGTTGGGATGAGAGGAAGTTGAAGATCCAGCTGACAGCAGCAGCAGATGGAGGCTGTGAAACTTTCTCTAAACTTAGCAATAAGCCTGAGATGAGTGTCGGTGTGTCTGCAGGTCGGTGACAGCAGGAACTCACTCTCAAAGGCCTGCAGGAAGAGCTCATGGTCGGCCTGGATCTCCTGCATGCTGGGCTTCTTGGCTGCAGCGGAGGGCGGCTGGTACAACCCGTTGGTCTTTCCTCCAGAACCGAAACCCACATGGTGGTGGCCTCCACCCGAGGAGCTCTGCTTGTGCGGAGCCATGGAGGTCAAACGCTACAGGAGAGGAGCAGTAAAGCCGGCTCCCCGCCTGAAGTGGGGCACAGTGGAAAAATGAATAAATAAAATAAGAAATTCGGCTCCTCTTCCTCCCTTTGTCAAAACAAAAGAGGCAGAGATGGAGGAAAACCGACCGCTAAACTAGAAACACGCCTCAAGTCCTCATTTTGGAAGAGTATTTAATTTCCTAATATATTAAATTTGAAGCTGATTAAGCGTTAGAGATCAGCTGTGGTGTGGATGAGGCTGTTTTAGCGGGTAGCAGGTCGAAGAATGCGCGGAACAAGAGAACAGCCTCCGGGGCGAGCTGAGGCGGAAACCCCGGGCTAACCGGTTAGCATCGCCCCAACATCGATTTTTCAGCGAGAAGGACGCTAAAAACCCGACCTCCACGCGGGGAAAAGGGGAAAACACTTAAACCGGTAACAACTGTATCGCTCTTAGGCGCATAATTAACCAAAAATGTGCATTATAATCACCGAGGGTCTGTTAGCAAGTAGGTTTCTGAGGTAGGAAAAAGCTAACCGGGTTAGCCCTGATTATATCCTGTTTGAATTTTCAAAGTAAAATCATATTTGCTCTAAAAGGAATTTTGTTTCATTGTATTGATATTTCATCTTCCATTGGATTAAAAACAGAAATTCATCACAACATATTAAATTATAGACGTTTATCTTTGTTAGTTTTAATTTTATGGCCTTATAAATTATGGAAACTCAGAGTATAGTTCTTTATAAAATTGAACTATAAACAATATTTTTATACCGAACTTTAAGGATAAGGCCAAACTCATGAGGTGGCCCTAAAAAATCCAGCTCAATCACTTAAATTCTCAGTAATAAAGCTTTCTACATACAGTTTATATTTTTAATAGTCTTAGCAGTTTTAATGTGTTGGTTTTAATCCTTTTTTTTTTCTTTGTCACATCTCCATTGGTCAGGCAATCTCAGCAATGACTTTCGTAGTTATATAGTGTTCAGTGTAAACAAATGTTTTATTCAGACATCCTGCTTAAGTGTAAGCGACAAAATTCTCAATTCAAGTATATGGCTGCAAAGTTGAGTGGAAGAAATAAATGTGGTAGAATATTTCAAGCAATCAATGCAAAAAAGGGGGGATTGTAATACCAATATGTAGATGTCTTGAAAAAATATGTTCAGATATTGACCTTTTTCAGTGTAGTCCTGTTTTCTCTGACTGTGACTGGCTGGATGTGCTCTCTTCATCCTCTGATATAAGACTTCGTCTGCCTGGCTGTGTGTTTCCTGGGCGGGGCGCCTGTG
>JAGKQL010000035.1:3065638-3086493 GCA_018398635.1 Cyprinodon brontotheroides
CAATCTGACTGGATGATCTGGCGAACTGGAAGAAGTGACCTAAGATGACGTGTGATGATAATTGGAGCTATAGAAATAAAACTGAATAGAATTGAATTGTACACCTGACCTCTATATGGGCCTCTTAAAGGAATAGTACACCCAAAAGCATGATTAGCCGAGCCTCTATTTTCTACTCACCCCCATAACTGAACAAACACTCTGGAGTAACTTTTTTATATCTCTCAAATGCATCTGAGATCTGGGAGGCTTCTTGCTGTCTCTGCTGACATTCAGTCAATGGAGGTCTATGGCGTCCCAGGCAGAAAGGTCCATATAAAGTCCACAAAAAGCGATGTCACTATTATTCCCTCCATACTGCTTTCTAGATCCAATGTATTCCAAATTGTCCTGAGTGGGTAGCATCCAGAAATTTACTTTCGAAGCGAAGTCATTTAGAATGTTTTTTAGAGCATAAACAGTAGGGGTGGGTATTGCCAAAGGAGTCGTATGATTCAGGTCGAATCCACGCATTCTACAGGCCCGCGATCGCTTATTCTATACACCGTACATCCGCGATACTTGAATTATTAAGTGATGCATTGCAATATTTTTCTCCTCCAAATGTTTTTGTTTTTGAATGACTCGGCACAGTATCAGAAATGCTTTTGTGACATCAAGGCAGTGTGCATCAACACATCCGCAGCGACATCTACTGGACTGGAAGTTATATTACACTTGTTTTGGCTGATGTTCGACAACCATTCATGCAATTTTATTTACTCATTTTTTTTTTAAATTAATAATCGATACTTGGCGTCAAGAATCGATGCAGTAGATCATGAAAATTAGAATCACGCATGCATCATCATAACCCATTATTTTGCACACCCTAATAAACAGTAGTGTATAGGATTTCCTGAAAGCGTCGCCAGGGCTTGGCGTTCACGACGCTTCACAGAAGTCCGGCAGACCAAAAACCAGATGAAAGTGAGCATTCAGCGTCTGCTCTGCCGATAATGCAAGCTGTAGAAGAAGAAATGTGCTGTTTACCTGTGCCGAGAAAGAAACAACGAAAAGAAAAATGTCTGAGGACTTCAGTGTTGAGGAAGAGCATGAGTTCTTTGCCGAGCTGAATGCTATTGGTTTGGTCTGCCGGCCTCCGTAAGGCCGCCGCGGAACGCCAAGCATGTGCGCGCGCAGGAAATCCTATACACTACTGTTTATGCTCTAAAAAAAACATTCTAAATTACTTCTTTTCGAGTAAATTCGAAAGCAGTATGGAGGAATATTGACACGTTTTTGTGGACTTTTATGGACCTTTCTGTCTCGGCCACTTACATAGACCTCCATTATTTGAATGTCAGCAGACAGCAAGAAGCCTCCCAGATCTCCAGATGCATTTGAGATATCAAAAAGTACTCCAGAGTGTTGTTCAGCATGGGGTGAGTAGAAATGAAGGCTAATCATGTTTTGGGTGTACTATTCCTTTAATATGTGCATACTACTACAACATGAATGTGGTGAAGCAATCTGCCCGAGGTCTTAAAGAAGCACACTTTCAGCTTTTCTGCAATGTTGGTTCTTGTGTCTCTCATCCTCCTCTCATGGATTCCCGTTGATTTTAGATCAGGTCTGTTTTCTGTTATGAAAGCAGATTTTGGAGAATCTGTCTTTTTTTCTTTCTCCATTGTTTTATTGTCATGAAACTGTCAAAAGTATCCTCTTACGGAGCAGTGGGCTTTCATTGTGCGGCGCCCGGGGAGCAGTGTGGGGTTAAGGGTCTTGCTCAGGGACCCAGAGAGGCAGTCGGTGGGAGTTGGGCTCGAACCCAGAACCTGAGGTGGTGGCCTAATGTCAAGGGGCGGGTCTAGATGGCCACCAATAGCCAATCACTGGCCACCCCAGCAACCCTCCCAGGTGATTGGTTATTCCCCCTGAGATGTAATTCGATAACCCTGGAACAAGCAGCTCTCCTCTAAGCCTGATGGTGGCAGCAGTGATACCGTCTGGAATTTCCGACTTTGATATTTCAACACCAAAAATTGAATACAGAAATTTAGCAAAAATAAATGTAGAAAAAAATATTCACAACAATATACAATATGTGCAGAGGGTTAAAGAAAAATCCGCTCATATTCAGAATTCAAACTTCTGAAAGTCCTTTAAATATGAATTTATTCCATCCTGTTCAATAAAAGATAAGCGTTTATAATGAAGAGTAATTTTCATGTGAATGTGCTTTACTGGAGAGCATCCATGTTTGTCAAAGAACACTACTGCCACCTACTGGTTTGTGACATCGTGGTGCGGTATCGGATGTTGATCAAGTCCCATGTTTTCTTTTTGTCTTTTCCTTCGCACTGTTTACATTTGAATGAAAATGTCATGAAAGCTCTACAAAACAAAATTTCGTTTGGTATACACTCTTTGTATTTAAAAGGACAATAAATGTTGTCAGAAAAATGTGCTGTCTTCTGTTATTTATTTGGAAATTAAGATGTTGTTTGCAGTGTCCATTTTGCATAACTGTCATAAAATAACCTTATTTTTGTTTGGAGACACTTTACCCACAATAAAGACGGATGGAGGCGGAAAGTATCTTGCAGAGTTAAAGTTACTTTTGGAAAATTTCTTCCACCCTGAACATGATACTGATGCAGAACCTTAGAGCTCCTTTCAATGACAGATGGTTGCATCCTAGGTGCATAAAGACGCACTTCTGCAGATCCTTCCTTCTATCAGTTCTTAGACTTTAAAGTCGTAGGGAAGCGGCTGTTCCAACCGTTACATTTCCAAATTTTCCCGAGTGGTGCCCGACTTTACACGAGTGAATAAAGTGAATGTGATTGGTCGTTTATCAAGGGGGCGGGATTGTGAGGAAGGTTCACAAGCAAGTTTCATTGTAGGGAGTTGTTTATATAACCGGCTACATTATATTACTGGCTATTAACATTTGATTGACAGATGGCCGTTGATACCGTTGATACATGGTTGGCTGAATTTAGGTGTTCAGGCTGATGTATAACTAACAGAAGATAACGAAGAAAGGATTTCTTTAAAAATAGAAATTTTCTAACTTTTTGGACAATATGGTCTTCTAAAGAGTACATTTATATATATGTTTAAGCCAGAATAATTTGACATTTAATGACTTCCCTACTACTTTAAATCTAACATTGCCCCCAACAAGCTTAAAATTATTTTTTGTCATTGTTTTTAACCTTCATATGTATGCTTCAATTTCAAACGTGTCACTTTTCTGATTTATTATTTATATATCATATATAACATCAGTATATAACACCTGTGTTTTATTGTGAAGGGCCAGACTGAAACATCCGGGTCTCGTTGCGCTCTCTGCTGAAGGGACGTCCTCTGCAACAGAGCGATGACTCGTGTTTAGAGATCCCGCCTTCTAATTCCTCTATCCAATCACTGCGTTTGCTGCTGTAGTGCTGAGCTGTGATTGGTTGCTATAGACATCAGAAGCAGGAGGCGCAGCGTTTAGGCACGTTTGCCGCCTCCTGCTTTAAGAAGAGCAATGAATCTCAAAGGAAAATTACTATTATTTATTTATTTATTTTATTTATATTTGTCTGTCTTTTCTCAAGAGGTGCAGCGTACGCATTAAGCTAACAACATGAGATATATAGTCAAAAACATTATGTGGATTTCAAACCTGGGGATAAAAGATTTATTCAGACACATCTCTGATATTCTTAAGAATAATTTGAATAATATGTAAGTCTTAAAAGCTCTAGTTAATAAATACCGGTGATATACTTCAACTGTTTATCCTGTTCTATAAATTATGTACCAGAATTTACCCATTGTGGAACAAAAAAGGGATTTTCTATTCTATTCTATGTTTTTATCTTTAAGATGCTGGATGTTTACTTTGAGTTTGATGATATTTAGTCAGATCCCAACAAAATGTGACCCCCTCTTTTCTGGCTTTGAGCAGGGGCGGATTTAGGAAATTTGGGGCCCTAGGCAAAGACAGGCAGGGGCCCCTCTGAATTGAGAAGACGACACATAAAACAGACCCATTACACAGATAGAAAAATTAAATCCATTATCTGTTCTACCTTTTGTCGCTCACTAAGCCCATTCTCACTTAGCTGATTGCTCCGTCCTGCTTTTCCAAAAAGCCGACGGTAAAAGTAAATAACCCAGTCCTTCTTTTCACTGTAGGCAAGCCAGGATCTGCTTATCTGTTCTCCATTTTTTTATTTGTATGATATAGTTGCGGAAAGTAAATATATGCCCGTCTCCATTTCTCAGGTCTCCATTAAAAAGGATACCCAAAAGCCGGATGTTTTCCACTTCAACATGAGAGAAAAAAAAGAACAAAAAGCACCTAAATAATTGATTTCTGATCATCTGTAGCAATTTTAAAATGATGGTAAATATATACTTATCAATATAGGGGAATGTCCCCTTCAAGGGTTTAATGCTCACTAGTCCATCTCTTGTTCAACAGGTGTCGATTTTGAAACTTAATTTGCTGCCGTCTGTTTGGAACTTTCTGAACATGTGCAGCAAAATGGACTGATCCAATATGGCGGACACTGAAGGCATTTTAGCGAAAGTATTTTTATTAAAAATGGTATGTACTTATATAAGCGCCTTTTTCAAGTCAGGAGACTTGACCAAAGCGCTTTACACTACATTCATTCACTCTACACACACTCATGGTGGCAAGCTACATTGTAGCCACAGCTGCCCTGGGGCTCACTGACAGATGCGCTTGCGGGCTGCCGTACACTGGCGCCACCGGCTCCTCTGACCACCATCAGCAGCATCAATGCAGGTGAAGGGTCTTGCCCAAGGACACAACGACAATGAAAGTCAAAGTCGGAGCTTGAACCGTCAACCCTTCGATTTCAGGGCAAACTCCTACATCCAACGGCACTTATTTGTGCACAAATAAGGAATAGTTGCAATAACTCTACATGTAAAAATAGTTTTATGGGGCCCCCAGGAACAACTGCCCTGTTTTGCCTGATGGTAAATCCCCCCCCCCTGCCATGGGGAGCAGTGGGCTGCCATTATGTGGCGCTCAGGGAGCAGTGTGGGTTTAAGGGTCTTGCTCAGGGACCCAGAGTGAAGGCAGTAGGAATCAAACCGGGTACTTGCAACCTTCTCAGAGCAAAAGCGCTCTGCTCTAACCCACCAGGCCATCACTATCTGCATCACTTTGCTCAACAAGCTGATGAACATTTAAACCTCAGTTGAAGAGTTTTAAAATAAAACAAACAAAATAAAAAATTCAGAAATATTTGCAAAAACACAAAAAGGAAAGAAAAACACATAAAGCTCATCCCAGCTTTATGTGAGCAGAACAAGCAGAGTTTCAACAGAACCTTGTTTGGTCCCGGCTGGAGATTGATGCTCTGTGGAAACATATGTTGAACCAGTGTGAAGTCTGAAGCTATTTCTGTCCTCGTTATGTTTTGGGTCAGCCGTTCAGCCTTCTGTAGGCAGCAGCAGTTTAACACTGGTTGCTAGATCTATTTCAGGAAGTAACTGCCATGCTACTTCCCTCTTATTCATAAAGACGAAGGTTTGCATCATACAGTCACAGCGTTAATTTGTGCTTGATTCAGAGTAGAAATCAGTTTTCCTAATTTGTATAAACTGAAGCGCAGGTTTCAGACGACACAGCTTTACATCCCAATGTCACCAGCTGACTCTGAACCCAAATTAAGGGTAAATGCACTTAATTGAAGAAACTTTTACTTATTTTTAGATTGTTTTTCCAGTGCTCACTTCCCTCCTCAATTCAAGAAAAAAATGCACTAATTAGAAAAAAAAAAATTACTTATTGAGATCTAGATTTTTTACAGTATAATAAGGTCTGCAGTGATTTTGCAAAGTTTTTACTGAGAAAATACGCAGTATTCAAAAAACAGTCTGCATATTCATGCCAACAGACTCTATTTAGAATAAACTATGTTAATAGGTCAGAATTCTGCCAAATAAAATTAAAGTTTAGAAGAAATTATTTAGCAACTAAACTCCTCTTCCTGTTGTCTTGATGTTTAAACCACAGGTTTAAAAAAATAAAAGAGATCCAGCTTCAGCTACTACAGCTGGAAAACACTGATTATTGCTGAAATCTTGGTGTCATGATGGAATCAGACCTGAACCTTCAGAGGCTCATAAAGTCTTTTATTACCTGAAGAACATTTCCAGGATTAAAGGACTAATGTCCGGCAGGATCTAATAAAAATCATTCATGCATTTATGTTTAGTAGAATTAATCACTGCTACGGTGTCTGCATAGGTTCAAATTTAGGAACCCAGATCAGAAAAGTCGACCTTTATTTGAAGAAAAGATGGAAATTTTAAATTAATAATGAATAATAATCAGTCTCCTTGAATTAAAAAAGAGCAAAATCTGCTTTATGAGTGCAGATTAAAACCACAAGACTAAACTAAAATAAAGATGAAAACTAAATCAGAGATTAAATTACACTTATATTTATTAGTCAATATTTTCCTTTGATTTCATGGTTTTAATTGATCAAACAGATATTAGAGCAAATGGAGCAGTGATAACAAACAGCAGCGATGGAGTAACGAGACGTAAACAACACAGCGTCTCCCTTTTTGTATAAAACCTTTGAAAAACTCTAAACACACAAGAATTCATAAATAAATAGAGAAAAACCGATGAAGAAAGATCTGTAGTCAGTGTTTTTATGCATTTTAGTTTGTGGACAAACCATCAGAACCACAGACAGCTGTGGGGCTTTACTGAAACGGTTAAAAACCAGTACCTGAGACGGACGGCCCAGTGAACCAGTCAAACCTTTCAGAGTGAAGCTTTAAAACACGGATGAATAAATAACAATTCCAGGATGTTCAAGCTTGTCAAACAGGTAAAGTGCTGATTAGAGCAGCAGATGAACATTAAAACTGGACTGAACTGGGCCTGTGGAAGGAGCTACTGCTGGACTTTCCCTTCGTTTGGGACTCAAACTTTAACCTGGACGCCGGTCTGACCGCCATGCAGGTCAGTGTTTCCTCAGCAGGATGTAGGCCATGAGCAGGATGAGGCCCGCCGACAGGCCGGCGATCACCAACTGATGGATGGACAGGACGTGCTCCAGAGTGTGGATCCTCTCCTCCATGGCGCTGGTGTGGAAGTAGTCGTAGATGCCGGCTGTGATGCTCCACAGCGCCCACACGGCGTCCACCACCAGCGGCATGGTGGGCGGGGCTCAGCCGCGGGTCGCGCCGGCTCCCTCAGACCCCGGAGGAAACAGCAAGCTTCAGCTGGAGCCACAGGAAGACAGTGAAGGTTTTATTAAGGATGATTATTTTACAGGTAGTTTGGTTAAAATACATAAAAGGAAACATCAGAAGTCTGAAATGTAACATTTATCTATTTAATACATTATTAAATATTTGAATGTTCCATCAAGTTAGCGAATATAAAAAAAACAAATTAGCCTTTAAATAATTTAATATACCCTTTACATTATACTAAGTGTTTGGTGTTTAATAAATTCATTTACACGATAACGTCATTATTTCTCTGTATTTCATGCATTGGCGCCACCAGGAGGTGGCCAGGGCATTGCAAAGGGCGGCCAACCTACTCGCTGGTGTAAATTGTAGTAGCATCAGTTCAGCATTTCATCCCATTCTGCAAAGCCAGCGATGTAACAATAAAAATCCCACAATAAACCAAGCTACACTGAAACAACTAAAGTCGCCATTTTTGGGATTTATGAATGAAAATAATTAATTTAAATGGTTACTGAGTGGCTGCTCAGTGGTACTTGTCTTGCAGCAAGAAGATTTGGGTTTGATTCCCGGCTCGGGGTCTTTCTGCATGGAGTTTGCATGTTCTCCCTGTGCATGCGCGGGTTCTCTCTGGGTACCCCGGCTTCCTCCCACTTCTGTGTGTGCATGAATGGTTGTTTTTCTCTGCGTTGCCCTGCGATGGACTGGCGACCTGTCCAGGGTGGACCCCACCTCTCGCCCATAGACAGCTGGAGATAGGAACCAGCACCCCTCGCGACCTCAGCTGGGTCACGGTTGCTAGGCGATAGAGCATGTGCTGAGTGAAGGGTGCTGACAGCTGGGGAAGGCTGGACGGTCTGTTTTAAACTAAAGCTGAACCTCCTTATTTTCATGGCCTCGGAAGGACCCAATGACGCAGTCACCGAAATTGATCTGGTTGCAGATCTGCAGTATTGAAAGGAATATCAATTATGGGAGTTGATTCTAACATTTTTGGAGAGGAACTGACTAAAACTGGCACAGTTCTGCTTTATGAAGCAAGTTTGGTGCTCTTTTTTTAACTTTCATGGGTGTTTCTTTTTTTCTCTTCTGTCCAGAATAATCTCTATCATGACCTATCCTCTCTCTCTCTCTCTCTTCTCTATATATATATATATATATATATATATATATATATATATATATATATATATATATATATTCATTCTATAGTTGCAGCATTTTGATTTGCATTTTTTATTTTATTGTTTGCAACACGTCCTTTTTGTATTTTTCTAATGTTTTTGTGATTTAAAGTTTGCATTAATCGTGTGTTTGCAAAACGTCTAGCTGTCAGCTGCATGTTTGCACCTGTCGGTCAGTATTATTGGCTGCACACTTTCCAGAGGTCTGACCTTTTTTCTGTTTAAAATATAAAGATAAATATAGTATACCATTTAATTTATATAATATTCAGAGCTACTGAGACATTTGAACTGGAGGTTTAAAAAAAAAATAGCTTGGAACATTTAACTTGTAATGAATATGTGACAAAACACATAGAACTTTAACAATACTCACATTTTTAGCTGCATTTGTATCTGTGCTAATTAGCCATGTTTGCTATATGCTAGCCTAAAACCTGCTGTCAGCTTAAAAGAAATAAACGGTATATAATTAATTACTTACACCGCGAAATGATCATTAATATTTTGAGGACCATAAATATTCCTCCAACCTTCCAAACGTGAAGCCCAGAGTACTCAGATTACACTGGAAGCACAGATTTCCTTGGCTACTTCCGGGTGTTTCACTCTAAACGTTCCCCCTCACTAAAGCCTGCCTTGTCATAGAAGGCCCTATTTAAAAAATTCACATTTTTGGATTTTACTTACATTTAATACATATAGTTATGTCTCAAAAATATTGTTGTAGTTATAAATATAAGCAGAGTAAATCGGCACTGATGAGCGAATTTAGTTATCAATCTTTTTTATTTTATCGCCGTTTGTTCTGCTTTTTTTTTTTTTTTTTATTCGACAACAGTAATGTTTGATTTAAATATGACCAAAGAAACAGACTGAATGAATTTTATACTTATTATTTATTTTCTAAAACATGTTGAACGCTCACAGGTCTCGAGAGAACGTCAAAGCGGGCATATCTCCGGTGGAGTTTCGTAATGTGTTCTCGACTTAACAGACGAGATTTCCGTACAATCTGTCAATGAATCACATAAGAAAGAAAAATACATTGATAAATCATCATTGGATGTGTGCTGTTAAATAATATCGTGTTCTCGTGGAAATGGCGGTAGGCGCGGTGGCCAAGTGGTAAGGCGTCGGTCTCGTAAACCGAAGATCGCGGGTTCGAACCCCGTCCGTGCCTAACGATGTGAAAGAAATTTGTGGCAATTTTTTTGGACCACAGCTATTTTTTTTTTTTTTACTTTTAAAGTAATGTGTCACAACTGTTAAGATCATTTAAACTATTGTTTTCATATTTTCTCACTTCAGGCGGTTATATACTACTTTTTAAAGTCAGGAAACTTGACTAATCTGCTTTACACTTCATTTAATATGAACTTGGATTTTTGCTGCTGTAAACACCAGAATTTCCTCATTGTGGGACAATAAATAGAATTTCTATTCTATTTATTCTAATTTTTACATGATTTAAACAAAATGCATTTGTATAATGAGAGGTGATGTCATGTCAGGAGACCAACACTCTACCTAAGCTGTTATCAACATCTTCTCCTCATGCAAAGCAGGGCAAAAATAGCTTTAAGTGAAACAAATAACAAATTATTAAACTTAAATGTAAACTTAATGACTAGTTCTAGGCAGCAACGCCCAATACCAAGACTTTATGAAAACCCTTGTGTCTATGAGTCTTTTGCTCCATTCTATTTTTTTTCACAATGATTGTGAATTTGGTCACATTGGAGAGTTTTTAAAGTAAAAGTTTTTTTTTACGGTGAAGCCACAACATCTCAGGTGGATATAAACCCAGACTTTGACTAAGCCACAAAACATTAACTGAAATAAGTTTAGGTTTAAATTAATAAACTGCTTCTCCTTCATAATTTCATCCAAGAAAATAAAATTCATAGTTTTATTATTATAGTAGGTTGCAAACAACTTTACACTACTTGCATTATGCTGTATAGGTGCTCCTACACTTGATTAGCAACTATTTTTATAATATTTATAAATTAGAAAGTAAAAAAAAAAGTATTTGATGTATTTACTCATTTGAATCAAGATCAGTTTGTTTAAATTAAAAGTTAAATTAGAGCTTGCCTAAAAGGCTGCCGTTCATATCCATTTTTTTAAGGAGGAATTAATCAGAACTGAAATAGGGATGAAAATATTAAAACATACTTTATTAATTTTTTTTGGGATTGGGTCAAGCCTATACCTTGACTTAATAAGATGTTTGTTATATATAAACTAAAGTACCTTAAAAGGAGGTTTAATTGATTCCTCTGCTGCCATCTACTGGACTCTGTGATGAACAGCAGCTTGCAGGGTTTCTTGTATTATTTTATTTAAAGGACTTTCCAGGGCAGGTTTTTGTCTGTTTTTGAGATGAGAACTTTTTTTTTTCTCTCAGGAAACTGTTGTTAAAATAATTAGTTAGTTTATTTATCCTAAAAGGTTTATGTATTTATATTGAGTAAAAGAATTTTGCACCTTTTCTACTAAAAATCTAACACCTGGAAGCCAAATTACAGACATGTTATCTAATTATCTTAATTTAAGAGTAAAAATACTTATTCCATTGGCAAATTAAGGGTAAATACACTTAATTTAAGAAATATTTTTTTATTTCTAGATCATTTTTCCATTGTAGAGGGAGTAAAGTATTGAAGGCAGCAGCAGCAGCTCCTAAGTGGATCTTTATCCAAATTGCTATTTATTGACATTTCAGAGCCGTTTTCTTTAAGAGAATGTTGGAATCAAAGCAGTCCTTTATTACCTTGTATGTCTTACATAAACCTGAGGATACTGCTGGAATTTAACTACAAATGGGAGCTCCTTATGTGTTTCTATGGTCTCTTTTAGCCTCTGCAGAGTTGATTTCTTAAATGAAGTATTAATCCTGATTATTTCTTATTGTACTGAATTAGGCTCAGCTCCTGGGTTTGTTCTGGTTCTCTCAGCTGAATTAAAGTTAGCAGATTTACACTGAGGGTTTGTATAAAGAAAATTAGCTCCATTAGAAAGTTCAACATCACCAGTTTGATAAGAAGTATAGTTTTCTGCAGCTTTAAGCTAAGTCCTGAAACTATTCTGCAAAGTGTCTCGATCTGCTTGATCATAGTAATGAAACATTAATGGATACTTGATGTAAAAACATGCAAAACTTTTAGATCTGTAGTTTAAAATCCTACAATCCAAACCACTTAAGAAAAACATGTAAATAAATGCTGTAAGTCAGACTGACTTCTGTTTGACTTTCATATTCAGATACATAAAGAATTAATGACCAACCTCATGATGCAAAAGCTTTATTTATTAATTTTGCAATTCAAAGTCAGAAAAAGAAGCGTTTTGGCAGGAAAAGCATTTAAAAGAAAAAAATGATCACATTTCAGTTCCAGTGTTTTGTTGTTAATAACCGACACAAAGTCTTTTTCCATGTTTCACAAATATCCATCATATTAACATTTTCTTTTGAACAAATTGGTTGTTGCTGTGAATTTATGGCAAAATAAAAGAACATATTTGAATTCCTTTTACATAGAATATAAAGTCTAAACAATGAAACATTCTGTCCACACTACTAATTCATGCCAGATGATTTTATAAATGACTCATAAAGTTTTATTGATTGGATCGGACGGACCAACCTGCAAATTACACTATAAGCCCTTCGGGTCAGTCTTAAAGGTAAATAGGGTTAGGGTTTAAATAGTAATAATTCATGATTAGAAATATTCAGAATGGGGAAAAAAAACATCTTAAAATGTCTTAAAACTGGAAGCCATGTTGATAAAGAGTCAAATGCATTTTAAAGAGCTTTGCTGATAGGACTGGATTAAATGAATTAGAACCAGAGATTAGGGAACTTTTATATTTTGCCTATCCCTTTTTTGGTGGCCTCTATGAACTCTTTCTGACTAATTTGACAGTTTGAACCAGTGTAGCCTTTCTTACACACACATATTGCCTTCTGGACATTTCCCAAAACATCACATTTGCCTTGTTCTGGTTTACCACAGTTCACTTTTTCACACAGATTCTTATTCTTATTCAGCTCTTCATCACTTTTAATCATAACCCTAAAGTGTCCACCTTCAAATATCTTGTATTTATTACACTTTCCTGTGTAAATGTGAGCTATGGAGTTATCTTCATCATCAATAAACTCATCCTCTTCTGAATCTTCACTATCATGGCTTTTACTGAGATATGCATGAACAGCTGTGTACTTGTCAGATAGATATTTACCATCCTTCCCTTTACACTCTTTGAGTTCTTCTATAATCTTTTCACAACTAGATTCCTTAATGCATTCTTTTATACCTTGTTTGACCGTTTGTGCCATGGTATAGCTCCCCTTAATCTGTTTGGCTACAGCGACACTCACCTCGCCCTTGGTCACCTCTGTAAACCCTTCTAAATTATGCCTGTTCAGGAATCTATTGTAGAACATCGTATATTTAGAGTTCCTTGTAATGAAGGCAACAACCATCCAGTCATACCATCTGTACGTTTTATCCAAAAACACCTTGATGTCTTTAGCCAGCTGCTGGCGGTCTTGGTTTTCATCAATCAGGTCAATTACATCCTTTTCAATGTATTTCTCAGGGTTTGAAATGCAGAACCTTTGGACGTCAGACATCACTGACATCATTTCAAAGGTCATCTGAGCCATGTCCTCTGCTTTGTCGATCCCATGCAGACTGTAGTAGAAAACATTAATGGTGTTGCTCATGTACATGAGTGCAGAAATCAGCACTCCAAAGCCTTTAATTCTGTCTTCGTGACACCTGGCGTGGTCCGTGACAAGAGTCTTAAAGTCTGTCATGAAGGAAGGTTGCTGCGTCGTCAGTAACATGTGGAGTTTATCAGGGGAAAACACCAGGTTTGCATGAAGCTCTTTGAACACATTCTTATTTTTCTCTTTATTTGCTTTGGGAAAGCAACTGTTTTTACACTTATCTAACAGTTCATTCAAATTTTTCCAGGCTAATCTGATATTGGACTCAGCTTCCTGATACGGACCGCTGGCCCAGATGTTCCATGTCGTTGTTATTAGTTGATTATCAAGCTTATTATTGAGCTTGTTGAACTCATCTTTAAGTGCAAAAAATACATCTCCTAGATCTTTTTCTCCACTTGGCAACACTTTAATGAAAGCACTTATATATGGTCCAGCAAACGGTATGAGATCAATAAAAGGCTCTATTGTCTTTAAACCTTTAACAACGTCCTCTCCAAGGGTTTTTAGGTTTTTTTCCAATCCTCTCTTTAGCAGAAGATGATGCTCTTGGTCTTTGTATGCATGAAGAGCACTCTGGCTGCAGATAGGGAAGGAAACCAGCAGCAGCAGAAGCATGCCAGAGGATGCCATGACTAAGAAAAGAAAAGACACATTTTAGAAAAATGTTTCAAAGTTATGTGTGTATTCAATTGATATGTAGAGAGACACTAAGATCTGGATTTTGGAGATAGGACAGGTATTATATTAAACCTAAAACTCCATTAACTGGGATATTATGTAGATTTAGGAGTCAGCAAATCATCATCAACCCAATGATGCATAACAGCCGTATTTTATCACAATGCTATATTTTTAAATCAACCTTGGATCTTGACTATCAGAAAACTGCCGTAGTTTGCTGGTACTTTCTACATACAGACAATCCCTAAAAACTAACTGATCTATGAAGATCTCAAATAATGAGCACTTAATTACTTGAGCAAATGAAAAGTTGTAGCTACATGCTGTTAGTGGATATGCTGTGGGTGATCAACTAAGACTGACAACTGCAGGTGCAAAACCTTGTCAGCCTCCTTATATAAATCACTATGGAAGTCAATACTTTGCAATAGAAACATAAAAAAAATGTCAACATCTCTATCAGGGAAGAACACTTCACATCATTGTTACACATTGCTACATAAACAATACAGACTTGTTGCAAGCTACTTTTTCACTTGATTTGATAAGTGTTTGAATTTAGACTACCGTACGCACACAAGAAAGACTCCTGAATGCTGGGACATGTTGAATTGATCCACCCAGACACAAGAAAACTCAGTGTTCAAGAATTTTTCCCCAAAAAACAGATTCCAGAATAGATGAAATGTCTCAACTATTTTCAGAGAACGTTTTTCTCTCTCTCTCTGTCTCTCTGTCTCTCTTCTGTCCGTCATTTTCTCTATACTCCTTTCTAACCACCAGTGAGAAACCACTAATTCCGGAGATGGTTGTGTGAGTATGCATCTGACTTCCAAACAATCTAAATATAGACTTTTTGTTTCCAGTTTGATAAATCCCATTGTGGGTGTTAAGTAATAATAATTTTATGTTCTCCTCAAGTGTTTCAATTATCAGGAATATTTTTTTACGTATTCATCCAAGCAAACATGTTAAAGCTTTGGGGTTGCTGGTCTGCTCCTTAAAGGCATGTGTTGTGTCTTTAATTATGCTATTATCCTTAAGTGCCCTTTCAAGTTTCCTTGTGTTTTTATACATGCAAACCTTAAGTAGCTCAGAGCCTAAGAGGTAAACATTTAAAAATGAAGAAGTTAGTATTGTTTGAACGGGTTCTATACTGACCTGTAGAAGAGTTCTGGAGATCTGGTTCAGTTACTGGTGATCAAAGGATCTACCTGTAAAAACTCCAGCAGCAGACTGAAAGAGGCTTGTTCTTATAGGGGTCTTATCTGGATCCATCTTTGGGCTGACGTCAAACAGGAGGACGGGAGTTTTGACTTCTGATCTGACCAAAGCTTTGTTATTTGACTAAATACTCTGCTTTGAATAAAGTCATCTGGGAGTTTTCTGGGACAGACTTGACTCCACGTTTAAAGATAAAAGTCCTCTGTTATATATTTTACTCTTTTTCTTTCACTTTTTGTATAAAATTCTAATGTTTCCATTTCTCCTTACAGTTTTCTGTGAAAGGATCAAACCAGCCTCATAACAACATCTAATTTCCCCTTCCCCACACCAACATTACAAAGTATTTTACGGTATGATAGTTATTGGCATGCAGCCAAGATAAGATACAGAGGCTTGGTCAAAATACCTCAAACTGTAGCTCCTACCTCCTGTTCTTTCAACTTTTACAGGGAAAGGGGCTCCGTTCTGCTGAGTCTTATGGATGTCATTAGCTTGTGGATACATGCATGAATGATCCTTGGCAAATTGATGGAATATGTCAGTGGGTGTAACAGCAAAATAATAGAGGAGGAAACACTGGCCTTCAAATGTAAGTTCTGCTGGTTTGCTGCATCTTTGTCACACTGACAGAAAAACGCAAGTTAAGAAAAAGAAAAAATGTCATTAAAAGGGAAGGTTCACTATGAAATAGTTTTATTTGACCGTATACACTTGTTTGGGCAAATGTTTATGTCATGTCAAACTGCGCCACAGAGCTACACCCATGTTCATGTGGCGTCACTGTGTTGCAAGAGGAGTGACTGCTTTATTTTTTAATTGAAGGGAAGAAGCTGTCCCAATCTCATTTATACCCCCACCTTCATTGGGAGTGTTGAAAACACCGTCATGGTTTCCCCCCGGGTCCAGAGTTTTGAGTGCAGGGGAACTTCAGATGGAGTGAAATAAAATGACAGAGACAGCTTAGATTCTGTTCACCTTTGCAAAGGGGAGAAGAGTTGCAGCCCACATCTGCAAACAAAACTCGGCCCCTCTTCCCGCTCAGGCTGGTTTTATTAATTTTCTGAGGGAAAATCTTACAATTAACAACAAAAAGTACATTTTATTCATCCTCCCTTGGTTTCCGTATCCATATATGGAGTTGTTTTTCTACTTTCTACAAAATCTGCTCTTCCTGTGTGTGTGAGAGCAAGGTCATTCTGCCCTCTTATCTACCCTCTTATGCGGCACCCACCGCATCTTGTTGGCAGCCCACTTGCTGGATCCTACCTTGTTCTCTGACAATGCACTAAACTCATAATCAGGTTAGTGACTAATGTTCATAATCTTACTCTTTTAGATTTACGGGGTCACTAACCTGTGTTTCCTCTTTCCAGAGTTCCTGCCTCAGACACCCTAGCCTCTGCCACTGCTGAAACACAGATTTTTAAATGAATGCTTTTGAAGTTACCCCACTTTCTGTCTGACCTGAATACTGGGTCCCTCTGTTCTGAGTCATTACAAATTCATTAAGGATCCTAAGCCAGTAGAGCTTTTCCCAGCCTTTTTAACCCTATTGTATGACAGAGGGAATACATGTTACGTTTTTTCTTAACTCTGTCTGATTTCTTCCATTGAGAATTAAAATACAAAATAAAATCTTATTGTTTTAAATTGATATCAGCAACTTCTATTTTAAATAGATAACTAAAACAAAACCTGAGGACCAGATCTTCAACAGAGACAGAGGAGGTCATCTACATGTACAGCTCATTTACATACATCCATTATCCACACCTAAAAAAATGGTGAACCTAAAATAAAAGTGAAGTGAGGCAACAGTGGCGTTGGGTGTAGGAGTTTGCCCTTTAACAGGAGGGTTGTCGGTTCAAACACCGTCTTTCAGTGTTATTGTGTCCTTGGGCAAAAGGTGGTCGGAAGGACTGGTGGCGGCAGTGTACGGCAGCCTCACTTCTGTCAGTGAAGCAGACATATATGTGGAGTCAACAAGTCATCTCCATGTCAGGCTAGTTTGTTCTACCCAGCTGAGCCTGAAGCAGAGTCCAATCTTCACCGTGAATTAACCTGCAGCAGATACTGGACCTCACCTGGTTAATTGGCTGGGTAGGATTAAATACATGACATGGAGATGACTTGTTGACCTCCACACTGCCCATGTCTAGGTAAGCCTCCCCAGGGCAAATATGCATTCACCTCACCATAAGTGTGTGAGTGAGTGTGTGCATGAATGGGTAAATAACTGAATATTGTGTATGTCAGGACTCCTGTCTATTGTATTTGTGTTTTTCTGTGTTTGTCTTCCTTCATCCACCAGGAGGCTTCTGGTTCTGGTCCTCACACACCTGCTGATGGTTCCCTCAAACGAAGTGTTCTTAAGCTGCTGACTGCCACTACCTCATCGTTTCGTAGAGTAGGGTTTGCCAATACTGGGTACTCTAGCCAAGCTTTTCGAGTTTTCCTGAGTCAAACTTCGGAGTTCTTTGTCAACCTGAGTTTTAACACATTGTTTGTCTTTTGCCTCGGCAGGAAGTCATCCCAAGGTTAACTGGATTTTTTGACCTTCTGCGGGAAGGATCAACTGAGCTACAAACTGAGCTGGGGTTCAAACAGGGAGGTTTGGATCCACTTTCCCCCAAAGGATCATTTGAGCTTCACTGATAAAGTGATTCTTCTCCACCATGACCCGCTCAAGTACCGCAATAGCAGGAAATCTGAGTGGCAGTCAGTTTCTCCGCTTCACCTATTAACAACCGCATTCAGGGTAAACCCTGTTCCGCCTCTCCAACGAATCAGACAAACACTGGAACTACAGCACACAGACTGGAGTCAAAGATTCAACAACTTCTCTGGAAACATGAGTCAGCAACCAAATACTCTTCCTCAAGTTCACAAGTCAAATTTCCCACTGAGCCTGAATCCAACCGCTGTGTCTTTCCCTCACTTTTCAGTTCCGGTTGAGCAGTGTTCAGAGCAACAGTTCCTCTCTGAATTATTCTTTTCAATAAAACCTGTTAAACCTTTTCCCCTGGTCTCCCTGTTTGGTCTTCGTGCATTTGGGTCTGAACCTTAGTAAAATCATGACAGTGTTAAGCACTTCACTTTGGTCAAGTCCAGTGACTTGAAAAAGGGCCATATAAGTACAGGACATTTAAAAACAAATTATGCATACTTTCAAAACAGGAAATGGGATGGAAGAAAAATATTTTTTGTGTTCATGTCAGACAGTTTTGTCAGGATGTTCTTTATTCAGACAGAAATAAAGGAGGTCATAATGTGCAAAGGTTTTTAAGACATCTGTGGTGAAGGTAGAAGGTAGTCGAGGAGTGTGAATAGTTGTAGGAATAGTTCCTAGTTGAGCATTTGAACATTTGGATGCAGAGCTGGTGCTCAGTGTTATCTGGGTTGGAGGCTCATAAAGAGCCTTACTGTGTCATGATCTGGCCTGATAGCTTCACCTAAATTGTTAATTTAACTCACCTGCCTAGTTCTTCCCAGTTCCTAATTTTCACTCATCTTTTCCACCTGCGTCTTTGCTTTATATTTGGTTCAGCCCGAGCGATCGGGGCCAGATCATTGTTTTGTGTTGTGCCTCGTGTTGTGTTTGGTCGTTTTTAGTTTTGTTCCAAGGTTTGTGTCCTGGTTCCTGGCGGGCAGTGAATAGGGATGTTTTAGTGTTGTCCTGTCTTCTCATCGTTTCCTGATCCTTCTCCGCGGAGCCCTTAGGTTTTTGACTCGGAACGTGGAGAGGTTCAGTTTGTATTCCCAGCAAGCCTGGCTCCAAGGAGGAGACCAGTTTAAAGTCCTGCTGAAATCCTGGTTCCATGGTTTGTCTCTGCTTCCCTCCACCACTTAGCCTGCCTGTCTGCTTCTGTGCATTTCTGTCGGGGCACGCTTCTGGACCCGTCTACATTGAACCTGCTCCACTCTCTGAGGATTCCTGAAAGCCTGGATCCCTTTGTTCCTGTTTGTGTTGGGACCACTGATCAGCTGAGGACTTTTGGATTCCTGGACTGTTCCTGTCTGTTCTGTTTTCCCCTGACCTTGATTGGCTTCCAGCTTGTTCTCCGAAAGGCTGCAGCATCTGGGATATTCTGGGTGGCGCCAGCCTATCGGCTGAATCTCACCTCTTTCGAAGACGATGGACTAAACTGTCAAACCAGGTATGTGACCCAAATGGAATTCATCTTGTGTCAGGCGATTGTGGTCATTTACTGGTGCTTCTCCCTTCAGAGTGTCCGTGATTGGGCAGTACCCCGCCCCCTCCTGCAGCCGCCGCAAGCTGCAGCTCTACAGCCCCACAGCCCGGCGCAGTTATTCTGTTCTGTTCGGCTTTTGTTAACGTTTTGAACGTTCCTACTGACTGTCTCACCTTGAATACTGAGTCTATCTGTCTCATTTCATGACACACTGGGTTATTCACTTAAAAAAGTAATTTGCAGGCGTGCAGGTTGCGCAGCGGTTAGCGCTCATGACCCATGTACAGAGGCCTTAATCCTCGACGCGGCCGACCCAGGTTCCAATCCGACCTGCGGTCCTTTGCCACATGTCTCTCCTCCTCTCTCATACCCCCTTTCCTGTCAGCCTACTGTCGAAAAAACGAGCAGCTAGTGCAGCAAAAAAAAAAAGGTAATTTGCATTGTAGGTGTTAAAGATCTCGATAACTGAGGCTGGTTGTCTTTTCAATAATTCCAACCATTCCAATTATTTATGTTACAACGTCCTACAGTCAAACAATTCAAATGAAAAATGTCAGTAACATGCAAATGTTTTTGAAATATCTATGATGGTAGTAGAAAGCAGTTGAATAAAATTTGAATAATTGGAAGCATCAGTCCAAGTTGTTAGAAGGAAACCAACTAAAGGACTAACAGAACATTTGAATGTGAAGCTGGACTGGAGTATATCTGTAGTATAGTTATCTGTGTCAGACGCTCAGAAAGAGCCTCTCTATGTTCTTCAGCTGATAAAGTAATTTCCATTTAAACAATTTGCCTTACTAAATTCAAAATACTAAAAAGGTCCAGTGTTCTTTTCAAATCACACTCGTCTTCTTCGACTTTATCCAGGACCGGGTCGTGGTGGCAGCACTTTCTGCCAGTCTATCTTCGGTTATGTTGGTGTAATCAGGTGAACCCTTGTACAATAGGGACCGGAGGTGAATCAATTATCAAAAAAAAAAACAGTTCAACATAGTTACCTCCCACCGCATGTTCAACTGGTCCAGTGACAAGAGAAGACTGATTTATCTGATGGCCATCTGAGGCTATTACCTTGTGGGAATTTGGCGATGGAAGAAAATTTATTCCCAGTTAACCGACACTCATCCATGAATTCTGATCATATCTATCTCTCCTATCCTGGCTTCTCTTCACATTGGCTTCCTGTTAAATCTTGAATCAGAATTTAAAATCCTTCTTCACATATATAAAAGCCTTAAATGGCGTAGTAAGCTCCATCTGGATATCAGAACCAAAACAGATTCATATAAGTGTTCCTAACAGAGCACTTCGCTCTCTCTCTCAATCTGCAGGTTTACTAGTGGTTCCTAGAGGAATTTCTCAAAAAGTAGAATGGTAGGCAGATCTTTTTTAGTTATCAGGCTCTCTCCTGTGGAACCAACTACCAGTTTTTAGTCCTGCGAGGCAGACACCCTGTCTACTTTTAAGGCTCGGTTGAAAAACTCTCCCACTGATAAAGCTTCTAGTTAGAGTGGCTCAGATTATCCTGAGCCTGCTCCTATAGTTCTGCTTCTATAGGCTTAGACTGCTGGAGGACAT
>JAGKQL010000035.1:3106493-3140647 GCA_018398635.1 Cyprinodon brontotheroides
AAGGTCGCCCTGCGCTTCCCCATCCGGTCGCTTCCGCTGGAACTTCAGCGCCATCCCCTTCCCTGACCTGGGCTCCGGTCGACCCGGCTCCGTGGCCCCTCCGGACCCCTCCCTGCTTCCCGGAGGCGTGAAGGTGGGGCTGTGTGACGTCGCCTCCTGGATGCAGAGAATAAACCTGCGGAAGGTGAGGATGTCTGCGAGGGAGGAGCAGATGGAGAGACGCAGGCGGCGCCGGGGTGTGAACAAAGACAGGCAGGTAAAGGCGTCCCGTCAGGCAGCAAAGCGGAACATTCGGCGTCTCTGCTGGTTCTGATTCCACGTCTTTCAGGTTCAAAGCTGCAGAAACTGGGCGGAGTACCACGAGCTGCTGGCCCGGCGGCAGGCCACCCGACAGGGCCGACCGGCCCACCTGTGGAAAGGGAAAGTTAAACCTTTACACGACCCGACCCAGCCCATCGCCACCGGTGAGTTGGTGGCGGACCGCGCGGCGCTGACGTAGCAGATGCTATCAGACTGAGAGGATCTCTGCTTCTTTCAGACGAGCTGCTGGAGAAAATCAGTGTGATCAAATCTACTGACCTGCTGGAGGGAGCGTCCAGGTAACGCTGAGAAAACAGACGGTTCGATAATGACTCCTTTCACATCAAACCGTCTGATTAACCTTTTCTTTAAAGGAAAAGTCCGGCCAGCAAGGAATAATCAATGGATCATTATTTATATCTGAAACTAATACGATCACAGTGATTTAATGAATTTAGTCTTAATCTTATAAATAAATTACTCTGATCAGAAGCGGCCATTTTTGTTACGCTCCTGCATCGCCAGCGGTGGCGTCCGCGGTCGCGATAAGCCCTGGCGCCATTCTCCCAGCTTTCCAAGCAATGGAACTGCTAGACACATCTGCAATCAACATTGAAGATTTCCAGAGGACTTCACCACTGAAATTCACCAGAGCTATAGTGAAACTGGCAATGGCGTACATGGCAGCTGGATGCTGGAGATTAATCGGGTAAAAGTGAAAAAAAAAAGAGTTATTCCACCTTTCTGATTCATGATAATGGTGAAAAACAGGTAATATGTAATAGCTTAATAACATTTGGAAGAAGAATGTTTTCAAGATGACTTGGATAATGGCGGCGTTGTGACAAACACCACCAGATACAGCACTGGGACTTGATCAACAGCCGATGCCGCGTGAAAGCGTCACTAACCAGTGATAGGTGGCAGTAGTGTTCTTTGAATAACATGGATGCCTCCAGTAAAGCACATTCACATGAAAATTACTCTGTGAATTAAAGTTTCCACTGATCATTTATTGAACAGGATGGAATCATTTCAGATTTAAGAACTTTCAGAAGTTTGAATTCCCAATATGAGCTGACTTTTCCTTTAAAAGAGCTGAGGTGAACTCATTATTTTTTAAGATAACATCTGTGAAAACAGCAGCGTTTTTTTTTTTTCTCTCCGTTGAATAAATCCTTCCTCTTTGGAGACTGCAGATGTTTGCAGTTATTCCAGTTTCTGCTCAGGTTGAAGTCTTTACTATTCAATTCAATTCAGTTTATTTATATAGCGCCAAATTCACAACACATGTCATCTCAAGGCACTTTACAGTTCAACCAAATCATACAGTCAAATTGATACTAAAGGCTGTAAACTAGAAAACAAATCAAACGTGTTGATAAACGGAGCCAGATGTGACGCCAATCAACACAGAACGTCTGGAGATTCCATCAGAAGAAGTTTATTCATTTAGATTCATGTAGAAGCAAATTAGTTTTTTTATAATTTGATATTTAGTGTAAATAATAACAGATTTATGCAAACTTTAATAGAAATCATTAAACTAAATGATGAGTCACGGATGTTTTATTGCTCCCATGGTTCCCAACCTGAAGTTTGCACGCCCCCTAGAGGCGGCGCAGGAAATTTATCGAATAAATGATTGAGATTTTTATTTATTTATTTACTGAAACTTTTATTACACTGAGGAATGAATAATTAAACTTGAAATTATTTTACTTTAGAGGTAATTTATCAATTTAAAGGAGATTGTAGTAAATTTTACTGCAATAATTAATTTACTGCTGCTGACTTTTCATTGGTTTACTCATGAAAAAAGGGGCGGGGGTGCAAGATTGATTCGACATAAAAAGTTTAAAGCACGGGGCTGTTTCAGCCTATCTACCTGTGTATATAACGATTATTTTATTGAACGATTAAATACTTTTTGGATTAATAGTCTGATAGAAAAAGATGCTTTAATACATTTTATTTTGAATTTGAATGAGTTTAAACAGAAATAATTATTTTTGTTTTAAATGTAAAATGCAGATTTGGTTTCATTTCATTTTATGGCAGACCATTCGGTATTTATTATGGTACCTACCACAGAGGTGATTAAATAAAGAAACTTATGGAAATTTATTGATTTATTTCTTGTTGTATAATTTAATTACTGCTTACATTCATTTATTTTTAATATTTCTGTCTGCATATAATTTAGAGCCTTTGTACTTCGTTTAGTGATTAATCCACGACTAATTTAGGCGGCGATTATTGGAATAATCCGTTAACTCTTTAAGACGATTCCCCGTCTGTTGGCTCTAAAGTAAAGTTAAAGGATTGGTTGTTTATCATCAGCAGCACTCGGTGTCTCCTCAGCATCTTTGTTTCATAATATCAAACTGGACTCGCTGTCGGCCGACTCTGTTAAACCCAGGGGCCATAAATCCGAAGTGAGCGCGTCGCTCTGCTGTTTACGATCGTTCCTTTCCAGATCCATACAGATGGAGCTCCTGTACTGATGAACGGTTGCATCACTCAGGAGGAATGGATGTCGTTTGTTTTTCTGCTCAGGTTAAAAGGTTCTGAGGAGTGGAGGATTTGTTTCAATGTTTACCAGCCGGATTCGGTGGCCGACTTCAAAAAGAGCAACCCGGGCAAACCGTACAGCCGCATGTGCGTCTGCAGGTAAGTCCTGAACGCTCGTTTACTCAGGATCCACTTACAGGAAAACAATGAACCCAACATGAACACCTCAGTTCTCCTCCTGACAGGAATAATCAACGACCTGATGAAAGGCGTCACTCTTTTTGTTCAGTAAATGTCAGAGAAAATATTCGTCACGCGGTTGATTCATTTCCTAAACGATGTTTCTCCTTTTTCCTCCCAGTCAACAGAATCTCCTTTTTTTCCAGTTTCGACGGTCCTGTTCCTGACCTCAGCGTCATCAAGCAGCTGGCCTTTCAGAGCGGAGACGTTCCCGTCGTTTACGCCGTCGTTGACCACGGAGACATTTCCTTCTACACCTTCAAGGACTTTGAGCTGCCAAGAGACGTGTTCCCCTGATATCCACCCCCCCCCAGAACCTCCACGTCTCCTTTAGACCCCAAAACACTCATTTCTTCCACCTACAGCCCGCTCATCCAGTTATTTTCTGTTTTTTGAGGTTATATTTGCTTCCTATGGATCGATGTTAACAAGGGAATCACATTTTTTAAATAAATCTTTGTATTTTACCAACTGCTGAGCATATATGATAACTTTTGCTGAAAATGGAATCTTGGGATTCATGAAACCTTTTTAGCTGATTTATAAAATCTTCTATTATAATATATCAAATTTTCCCCCAAACTGGAAAAAATGAAAATCTAGATAAGTCATTTTTTCCTTAAAATAAGTGCATTTGTTCTTGGATTGAGGAGGTAAAAGTGACGTTTTGCTAATGGAACAAGAAAATTTACATTTAAAATAAGAAAACATAATTGCGTTGTCTTATTTCAAGTGTATTTTATCTAAATATCTTATTTTAAGAGTAAAAATATTAATTCCACTGGCAAATCATCTCATTAACCTTCTCAAATTAAGGGTAAATACACTTAATTTAAGAAATTTTGACTTAATTCTCGGTTGTTTTTCCAGTGCATTAAATTCTGAAGTGAATTCTTTGAGCTCCAGTTAATAAGAACCCTTCATAATAGAAAAACAATATTTTTTATGAACCTACTTTAAGAAATAAAAACCTAAACTTTAAGTTGAAAGTAGCTCTAAATGCTGCAAATTTTCCCTGAAAGTTCCAGAAAGGAAAACCTAAACTTCAAGGAAACGACTTGTTTTGCTGATCTGCTTGTTCTCAGCTTAAATCGTCCCTTAAAGGCCACAAGCTGAAACCCACTGAAAATAAAAGTTTCACTTCAGATCATGAGTTTCACTTTGAAATGTTGGTGAAGTTGTTCCAGAAATAAACCCAAATGAAAAACTAACCTTTAAGTTCTAGAAAGGTATTATGGATGATCTGGAAAGTACAGAGAAACTCACCTTAATGTCATTTATAGGGTTTAATTTCCAATGTGCAGCAGTAGATGAAGTACTTAACAGTCAAATCTTACTCAACTACAAGTAAAGGTTACTCAGGTAAACATCTGTTCAGGTTAAAGCATTGAAGTACTGACTTTTGAAAAATACTTAAGTATTCAAAAGCACAAAAAGTTAAAAAATACCAATTTAATTTTGTAATAATTCAAAAGAACCTGTAACTTCAGAGACCATCTGATGTATTGATGCGTAGAACTGCGTGCTATAGATTCTACACCACCTGGAAAGAACTTCAACATTAAAATGCCTAAAAAAGGCATCCGTTTTATTGTTTTTTTATATATAAACAAAAAAATAAAACGGAAGAGTCTTGATTCTCCTCCTAGTCTCTATGGAATAGAGGTTAAAGGTTGAATCTAATTTACCACAAAGAAACTAGAACTGATCTGAGACTCATCCTACTAACGCCTTTATAACATAAACTACTAATAATATCTACTCTTAAGTTTCTCACATCTGTGGAACGTCATTAAATCTCTAAATCAGTGCAGTTATTCATTTACTCTAGCTGCCTAAGGACAGCAAAACGGCACCAATGGATTAAAAAGTTAAGGAACTAGCAGCTTCCTAGAAATTGAGTAAAATGTTACAAGTCCCACTCCCTAAGATACTCAAAAATAAGAAGTACCTAAGTACGGTAATCAAGTAAATGTACTTTACTTTCCACCACTGCCAATGTGCTGTAAATGATTAAAACTCACCTTTAGATTCTAAGAAATTTCTTCCTCTTCCATTTAAATTATTTGACAATAAACTGTAAATTTCAGGACTGTAATCTGCATAATTTCCCAGAAAGCACCCTGGCCCGCTCAGTGTTGGGGAGTAACGGATTACATGTAACGACGTTACGTAATTTAATTACAAAAACAGAGTAACTGTAATTCGTTACAGTTACAATGAGAAAATATGTAATTCAGTTACAGTTACTTTGAAAATATTAAGAATTACAAATTTAGTTACATTTTAAAAATAAATAAAAAGAAAAACCTTTGCGAAAACTTTACTGTAATGATATTTTTATTGCTTCGCGCCCTGTATCGCCGTTTCCTCGCTACGGCTCCTTGTCTCTATCATATTTGCCACTCTGATGATCCATCCTGTGCTGGTGGAGTGGAGCCTCCTTGAGGAACAGCAAGCGAGCGGACGGTTCTATTTCAGCTCAAAGAGCCACTGTGAGGTAGTAACCAGAGATGGCAAAAGTGCTCACTTTCTGTACTTGGAGTAAAATTACAGATACTTGTGTTAAAAATACTCTGGTAAAAGTGGAAGTACTGATTAAACTTCTTTACTCCAAGTAAAAGTAACAAAAGTACAGGCTTGTAAATTTCCTTAAAGTATAAAAGTAAAAGTAGAAACCACTTTTTTCATGCGTTGCCTACATTTTAAATGGATGTCTGCCAATAGGACTAGATCTCCGTTGTGTTCATTTTTCAATCATCTGGAGTCCGTCCATGCTACTATGCTAACGCCACACGCCACCAAGCTGCAATGATTTTGCGCCAATGAATACCGCCCGAATCTGTCGATTCATCTTGGTAGTGGTGCGTCAAATGCAACGTAGATTCCCATCAATTAGATTGAATTTGGTATTGATGACGTGAAAAATAATAACGGTAACTCCATTGAAATTATTCAAAACTAAAGTAACGAGCCAATTTTTTAAATGTAAGAAGTAGAGTAGAAATTACAGATATTTGTGTAAAATGTAAAGGAGTAGAAAGTAAAAGGTAATACATAAAAATAAGTAGTATAGTAAAGTAAAAATATCAGAAAAATCTACTTGAGTACAGTAACAAAGTATTTGTGCTCTAGTTACTTTCCATCTGCGTGATTTTTCTGCAGCTGCAGGAAAACAATTGAAATAATTTTCCGCCCGATGAGAGGATTCTGAGAAAATCTTCCATGCCTGCTGCTTGCATCTCTTCTTGTGGACATCCTGTGATTGCCTGTCAGCAATTCCCTCTCAGCTTAGTGCTTTTTTAAGCTTCACATTCAGTTCTGAAAAAATTAAATGTTGAACATGGGTCAATACTCATTAAAACCTTAAAGTAATCAAAAGTAATTAGTTACATTACTTTTTAAAAGTAATCGAAAAAGTTACACTACAAATACATTTTAAACAAGGTAACTTGTAACTGTAACGGATTACATTTTTAAAGTAACTTACCCAACACTGGTCCCGTTACACTAAGTTTGATAAAATGCGTTTTTATGCCCATATTAACGCGTAAAGTGGATAAAACGCCTGTGACTTCCAAAACATAACCTTGATATAAGATGGATTTTCACAAAATGTAACCTAAAGGAAATCAGTGAGTTCTAAGTGGCTTCCTGGAAGTAGAGAAAGTAACCGGTAAGTTCATGGAAGGTAACCCGTCCCATGCAGGGAATTATGAAACCCTATAAGATCCGTTATATAACCTTTAGCTGATTTAAAAAAAAAAAAGAATCTTCTCAGTTTCTCTCTGCATTTAGAAAGAGGTTGGTAGAAAAGCCAAACGTTCTCTTAAGAGTAAAAAAATATTGAGTAAAAAGGCCACTAAAGTACTGAGCAACTTATCATCCAATTTATGTGCAAATTCTTGTAAAATGATTATAAACGTAACTGGAAAACAATAAAACCCAGAAGAAGGCGGCTTTAAAAGGTTAAAAAAGGTCGTCTCTTCTGAAAAAAGCTGGAGAAAAGTACCTGAAACGTACCTGGGAGTTCCATAGAGCAGAAACCTACTGATCTATTGCATTAAGAAAAGCATACACTGCAAAAAATGTAAATCTCAATAAGTCATTTTTTCTTAAAGTGCTTTTTCTCTTGAATTGAGGAGGTAAATGCCAAACAAGACAATTTACATTTAAAATAAGAAAAACAACTCCATTCTCTTATTTCAAATGCATATTATCTAGTATCTTATTTTAGAGTAAAAACATAACATTGGCAAATCATCTCATTTACCTACTCAAATTACGGCTAAATACACTTAATTTCAGACATTTTTTTACTTATTTCTTGATTGTTTTTGTAGTGTATAAATTATCATTTAATTCACTCTGTACTTTTCTGTTAAACAGGAATTATTCTCTTTTCACATGTGAAGGGGCATAAAAACCCACCTATATAAGGTGAACTGGCGCCTTTTACAGTTTTCTGTCTGCTTCTGTCTCAGCAGACCCCAGTCGGCCGCTCACACTGAGCCTGGTTCTGCCCTGACTCAGTTAAAGGGAGTTTTTCCTCTCCACAATAGCTACAAGCATGCTTAGAGTGTGAGGGGAATGCCTTGTGAATTGAAGCTATAGAAATAAACTGAATTGAATTTAATGTAAATTCCTAATAGTAACCATTTGTGCAACATTTCAGTTATGCTAAATTTAAACCAGCTAATTTCAGGAATTAAAAAAAGAGACTTAAGATGCAAAAAATCCATCAAGATATTTTTTCCCCAGACTGAAAAGTTGTAGGAATTAATTTCCTCCACCTTTGATGATTTATCTACATATCTAATAAAGCTTTATTTGTACAGCTGTATAGTATATAGCATCAATGCATTTAATTAACTGTGAAGAACCATTGTGAGGTAACCTAAGTTTCACATGTTGATTTTTCTGCAGCTGCAGGAAAACAATTGAAATAATTTTCCTGCTTATTAGACGAACAAACAGAAGCATGCATGTGATGCGTTTGACCATGAAGGTCTGGTTTTTGCCTTTTGTGTTGCTGCGTCTGAAAGCAGCTTCACGGTTTATAAAGGTTTACCCAGATTGGATGGAAGGCTGAGAGCCATGGCTGCTCTGTGGATTCCCACCTTGGTGATGTTTGCTGGTAAGTCTCTAAAAAATATATCTTTATTCCAACTGAGAACCTCAAGTTTCTGCTCAGATTAATAATCTCTTAACTCCTTTCCAGCAGGTGTTTGCAGCAGTCTGTCATCAGATTGCACATATTATGGTCTGCTGGAACACTTGAACCTGACGACATCAAATGCGGCTCTAGAAATAATGCGGCCGGTGAAAAACTGGAGAAACACCACCGTAGTTTCCCTGGACATGGTGCTGTACGGCATTTTAGGGATCGTAAGCGTCCAACTCTTTCAGTGTTTTCTTTTTACTGGTTTATTTGAATTTTTCTTTGTTTTTTTTTCAAATTTCAGTGTTTCACATTGTTTTATAAATTTAATTATTTTCAAATTATGTTTCACAGATCACAATCTCTTAATATCAAAGTATTAAACATTTTTAACGTCCATCAGACCAATACATTTCAAAAACTATCAAGAAATAGGACAAAATTCATAAAATGAAATGTATTTGCTCTTAATCTGAGCAGCTAAATAAGAGGATTTACCAGTGGAATGAGATTTTTTTTTTTTATATTAAATTAAGATTAGATAAAAAAAAAAAAAGGACTAGAAATAAGTACAATAGTTTTTTCTTATTTTACACTGGAAAGAATCAAAATCTAGATAAGTAATTTTTTCTTCAAATAAGTGCATTTGTTCTTGGATTGAGGAGGTAAAAGAGACATTTTCCCAATTGAACAAGACAATTTACACTTAAAATAAGAAAACACAATTACATTGTCTTATTTCAAGTGCATATTATCTAAATATCTTATTTTAAGAGTAAAAATACTCATTCCATTGGCAAACTACCTAATTTACCTAGTCAAATTAGGGGCAAATTCAACTTAATATAAAAAAAAGTAAAGTAGAGTAAAAAGTTCATCACAAACCATATCTTCACTGTCAACAGCAGAACAAGAGGTTCAAGCAAGAACATTTTAAATTTGGTTCAACAAGGGGAAATTTGTTTGGTTGAATAATTATCTGAGGTAAAGTTGTGTCTGCACTGCTAAAAATTAAAATCTAAATATGTCCTTTTTTTTCTTAAAATAAGTGCATTTTTACTTTAATTTAGGAGGTAAGTGAGACATTTTGCAAATGGAACAAGACAATTTACATTTAAATTCTCCTGGTGCTGCTCAGCTGTGGGATGCACTGGAAAACCCATCTAGAAATAAATGAAAAAATCTTCTTCAATTAGGTGTATTTAACCCTGTAATTTGAGTAGGTAAATTAGATAGTTTGCCAGCGGATGAATGAGTATTTTTTACTCTTAGATAAGATAATTAGATATTGATCGCGCTGGGAAATAAGACAATGAATTGTGTTTTCTTATTTTTAAATCTAAATTTTCTTGTCTCCATTGCAAAAGTCTTTTTTACCTCCTCAATTCGAAGAACAAAAGCACTTCTGTTAAGAAAAAACGACTTATCTAGATTTAGATTTTTACAGTGTGAGGTTTCAACAGTAACTTTACAGCGTTCTCTTTTTTTTCCTGTATTTGAATTTTTTCTTTGTTTTGCTTTGTTTTCAAATTTCAGAGTTTGACATTCAGTTTTATAAATTGAATTATTTTTAAATTATGATTGATTTTGCTAAAGTAGAGTAAAAGTTCTTCACAAACCATATCTTCACTGTCAGCAGCAAGAGGTTCAAGCAAGAACATTTAATTTTAAATTTTAAAAAGGGAAATGTGTTTGGTTGAATAATTATCTGATACGCTTAGAAAAATGATTTTTTTTCTTAAAATAATTGCATTTGTTCTTCGTATAAGGAAGTAAAAGAGACAATTTGCCGATGAAACAAGACAATTTACACTTAAAATAAGAAAACATGATTGCATTGTCTTATTTCAAAAGCATATTATCTAATTATCTTATTTTAAGAGTAAAACTACTTATTCCACTGGCAAATAATCTTATTCACCTACTCAAATTAAGGGTAAATACACTTAATTTAAGACTATTTTACTTATTTCTAGATTGTTTTTGCAATGTGCACAAAACATTTAGGAAATAATGTGAATCAAAATCTCATATTTTCTAGAGTTTGGTTAGTTGTTGGTTTGGATGATTTAAATCAGACGTTTTAAAATCTAAAACCTGCTCCTGGTGCTGCTCACCTGCCGGGTCACTCAGCTGTTGGATGAGACCAACAAGCACAGCTTGGAGGGTTCTCACTGGAAAAACAGTCTAGAAATAAGTAAAAATTTCTTAAATTAAGTGTATTTACCCTTGATACGAGTAGGTAAATTAGATAATTCTACTTCTTAAAATAAGACAATTAGATAATGTGGACTTGAAATGAAGACAAACCAATTGTGTTTTTCTTATTCTAAGTGTAAATTGTCTTGTTCCATTGGCAAAATGTCTTTACCTCCTCAATCCAAGAACAAATGCAGTTATTTTAAGAAAGACATTGACTTATCTAGATTTAGATTTTTTCCAGTGCCGGTTCTCAGTTTGACTTCACACTGCAAAAAATCTAAATCTTAAAAATAAATATTTTACATTTAAAATAAGATAATTAGATAATATGCACTTGAAATGAGACAATGTAATTGTGTTTTCTTGTTTTAAGCATAAATTGTCTTTTTCCATTGACAAAATGTCTTTTTTACCTCCTCAATCAAAGAAAAAATGCACTTATTCTAAGAAAAAAATAACTTATCTAGATTTCCATTTTTTCAAATTAATTCAGATAGTTTTTAACAGATCACAATCACTTAATATCAAAGTATAACATTTATAGAATATCTAGAAATAAGAAAACATTTCTAAAATGAAATGTATTTGCTCTTAATTTGAGCAGCTAAATAAGATGATTTGCAACTGGAATTAGAATTTTTACTCTTAAACATAATTAAATAAAAAAACACAAGAAACGTCCATCAGACCAAAACATTGCAAAATATATTAAGAAGTAGGACAACAATCATAAAATGAAATGTATTTGCTCTTAACTTGAGCAGCTAAATAAGATGATTTACCAATGGAATGAGATTGTTTTTTATCTTAAATTAAGATTAGATAAAACAAAAAAAATCACTAGAAATAAGTACAATAGTTTTTATTTTAAATGTAAATTTTCTTGTTCCATTTGCAAAGTGTCTCACTTACTTCCACAATTCAAGAAAAAAAATGCACATATTTTAAGAAAAAAATACTTTAGATTTACATTTTTTTGCAGTGTGGAACAAAAGACCACAGAAGTGAAGAAAAAGTGACGGTGAAATTTGTGAGCCGTCAAACAGCATCAGAAAAAAAAATGCAGTTAGAAAAGATATCCATCTTTCTAGATGGCTTTTGCAGCCGTTTAAGAGATTGTGATCTGTGAAGCGCAATTTGAAAACTATTCAATTCGTAAAACTGGATCTGAAAGAGATAAAAAAAAAAAAAAAAGAGAGAAACAGCAAAGTTACTCTCAATAGGACGGAGTATTAGGGACTGGCAAGAGATTTTTTTCCGTAAACTTACAAGAAAAAAAAGTCGTAAAATTACGAGAATAAAGACGTAACATTGTTAGTATTACTTTATCCTCATAACAGAAAAAAATCCCTCATGCCTGGCCCTAATACTCCGTCATACCCTCAAAGCCTTTTACCCATAAAGTTCTTTTTTTAAAGTTGGTTTTCTGGATTGCATATTTTTTTTTCTATTTTCATTTACAAAACATGTTGCAACTTTTATGGAACGAATTTCACTCCATACACCTCCAAATGTTCAAGTTTTATTTTTCATGTTTTTAACCAAACATTTTTCAAGAGAATTGATTCTGTGTGATAACCTGATGATGAGCCCTTTGACTTCTGACACATGCAGGATGAAAAGTCGCAAA
This sequence comes from Cyprinodon brontotheroides, assembly GCA_018398635.1. Taxonomy (NCBI): domain Eukaryota; kingdom Metazoa; phylum Chordata; class Actinopteri; order Cyprinodontiformes; family Cyprinodontidae; genus Cyprinodon; species Cyprinodon brontotheroides. The sequence continues at coordinate 3,118,541 of JAGKQL010000035.1, forward strand.
CTGTCACCGGTCACATCTGGTTCTCCGTGGTGAGCGTTTTCAAAATGTTATGTTCAATACAATAAAACTTTGTAAAGATTCATTCAAATTCAAAAATGCTTTATTAATCCCAAAGGGAAATTAAGTTACATCATTTTCATTGGTAGAAAAGCTCTTTAAATGCAGCCGTTTTCCCATTTTCTTCTCAGTTATGGACAAATGAACTCCTGACCTGGAATGCCTCCGACTTCTGCGGTATAACGGAGCTGGCTATCCCAAAATCAAGGCTCTGGATCCCGGATATAATCATCAGAGAGGAGTGAGTGCGTCTGCACTGTGGAAAAAAAGAAATCTGGATAAGTCATTTTTTCTTAAAATAAGTGCATTTGTTCTTGGATTGAGGTGGTAAGTGAGACATTTGCAAATAGAAGAAAATTTACATTTAAAATGAAACATTTGCATTGTCATATTTCAAGTGCATATTATCCAATTATCTTATTTTAAGAGTAAAAATACTCATCCCATTGGCAAACTATCTCATTTACCTACTCAAATTAAGGGTAAATGCACTTAATTTAAGACATTTTTACTTATTTCTAGATAATTTTTCCAGTGTGTATTTTAGTTCAGGCGCCTAATGTTTTAGACTGAGGACTCAGATACAAACAGAACACAACGGGTAACAACTTTAAAAGTCAAATTAAGGGTAAATACACTTAATTTAAAATTTTTTTACTGATATCTAGATGATTTTTCCAGTGAAACGACACTGTCAAGGAAGTTTTTAATTGACAGATGACCGTTGATATATGATTGACTGAATTTAGGTGTTCAGGTTGACTTATAACTAACTGGCCTGCATGAGATAACGGAAAAAACACAGATTTTAGGACAGGATTTTTTTTTAAATAGAAATTTTTTAACTTTTGGGGCAATGTCATCTGATAAAGAGTAAATTTATATACATGTTTAAGCCAGAATGAGTTGATATTTAAATATGATTTTCCTATGACTTTAACATCCAGAGTGAGAGGATACACAGTCCCAATGCAGGAGAAAGTTTTTGGGGTTTTATTTCTAACTATGCACAATGCATCAGCTCTGGTTGTTTTTGTCTGGGTTATCTTTGCTTGATCTAATATTTGTCCGATCATCTGGTTTAAAGGAATAGTACACCCAAAACATGATTAGCCTTCATTTTCTACTCACCCCCATGCTGAACAACACTCTGGACCAAAAAAGTACTCCAGAGTGTTGTTCAGCATGGGGGTGAGTAGAAAATGAAGGCTAATCATGTTTTGGCTGTACTATTCCTTTAAGTCTGAAAAAGGAAAAAAATAGAAAAACATTTTTACACACCGGTTTGCTACGTCAGTAAGTTTGGCATCTCTCGTGTTGTTTTCAGCACCTCTGATAGCGGCAGCATCCATGAAGATCCTTGGGTCGTCCTGCAACAGAATGGTGAAATCAATTCATTCGCCCGCCAGAGAGTGACCTTCACCTGCATCTTAAACCTCCACAAGTTCCCTTTCGATAAGCAGAACTGCAACATCACCTTTCTATCCATGAACGCTGACGGTAAAATGCAGCCTGTCAGATCAGCCTCCTGGGTAGATCCAGGAGGATGAATTAAACTCTTCTCTGCTCTGTGCACAGTGAAAACCTTGCTTCTCAGATCAAGCAACAATGGCTCCTCCACGTTGATGCGGTCTGGCCAGTTTATGGCCACTCAAGGGGAGTGGAGTCTGACAAACATTGACATTATTCATGATTACTTGGTCGGTGGAGAGAAAAATTCCAGCTTGCTTCTTTACACTGTAAGAACTTATCTAAGCTCCAGCTTTTTCCGGTGGTCCGATTTATCCTAACTAGTGTTGCACCGATACCGATACCAGCAGGTAATCTGTAATAGCGGGCATTTGCCTGTTGGGCCGGTCCTGATTTCAGTGTGCGAGGACCGGCCCTCATTAAATCATACCGGCCCCAACACTTACCCTCTGGCCGAAGCTCCTACCCATAACAGTAAAAAAGTCAAGGAACTCAAGAAGCAATACAATGTTAACTCCCTAAATGATGCATGCAGTATATATAGCCCTTCCTTGTCATGCACATCCTTATAAGGGTTGGGATATGGTGTAATTACATATATAATATATAATAATATATATAAATTAAAACTAAAATGCTTTCTTTAAACCAAACTACGATGTTCGTCTTCTATTTGGTGAATTTATGCTCCAATATTTTGCAAAAATATGTTCCGGTGCATGATGAGGTTTTGCATCTAAATTCTAACCTTTTCCGTCTTACGTACATTGTTGCCAGGTTGGGATGTTTCCCAATCTGGCAGTTTAGGATGGCCGTCTCTGGGTAAAAAATGTTTTTCTTCAGATTTGTGGCCTAAGAGATCAATAGACTTTGGTTCAAATTACCGTATTTTCGCGACTATAAGGCGCATATAAACGTCTTTTTTTCCCTCAAAATGTGCGGCGCGTCTTATAGTGCGGTGCGCCCTATGTGTGTTGTTACTGCGGACGTTGTTGAGACGGCCATGGGAACGTTAAAGGGGGAAGTGTGGGCGTGGACAGAAACTGCAACTATGGTGATTTTTAAGAGAAAGACTTTGCCTAAAGAGACTTTTCCAGCTGGAGTCGTTATTAAGGGAAATGAAAAGGGCTGGATGGATGAGGAGATGATGAAAGCGTGGCTGAGGGAGGTGTATGTGAGGAGACCAGGTGGTTTTTTCCACTCATCACCATCGCTGTTAATCTGTGACTCCATGCGTGCCCATCTCACAGCCGATGTGAAAAACATGGGGAAAGAAATGAATGCTGTGCTTGCTGTTATTCCGGGAGGTCTGACAAAGGTACTTCAACCGCTCCACATCGGTGTGAACCGGCCGTTCAAAGTAAGGCTGCGAGCGGCGTGGGAGTGATGGATGACAGACGGAGACCACAGTTTCACGAAAAATGGAAGGCAGCCCCGGGCAAGTTAGGCCACAGTCTGCGGATGGATTGTAGATACTTGGACTAACGTGTCTTAGCCTCGTGAGACCATCCTGATCTCGCGAGCTTTCAAGGTTTCACTCGCAGATCAGTCTGGAGACTCTCCGTTAAAGAAAATTTGGAGCCGTTCACCAAACGAACGTCCAATCAGCGTTGGCTTTGAGGCGGGTTGAGGTGTGACGCAACGAGAAGCGCCACAGTTCAGTCTAAAGAACATGGCGGCTTCAGTCGATGAAACTAGCGTTAGCGTGGCTATCGAGCAAGTTTAATCGGAATTACAGAGTATTTCTTCACTGAAAGAAGAGCAAAACACTGCTCTGGAGGCTTTTCTCAGAGGAAAAGATGTTTTTGCTCTTCTCCCGACTGGTTTCGGCAAGAGTTTGATCTATCAATTGGCTCCTCTTCGTCGTCGCTCTGTTAGTACGTCATATGCTTCGTTGATCTGATTGGTTTATTTGGCCCGTCTATCACCAACATAGGCCAATAAGCTAACCAGTATTTTCACCCCTTCCCAAAATTACTTCAACGGAAGGTTTTCAGATGGATATGCAGAGCAAATCCATCTGGCGGAGTCAGGTTAAAGGAATAGTACACCCAAAACATGACTAGCCTTCATTTTCTACTCACCCCCATGCTGAACAACACTCTGGAGTACTTTTTTGATATCTCAAATGCATCTGGAGATCTGGGAGGCTTCTTGCTGTCTGCTGACATTCAAATAATGGAGGTCTATGGCGCCCGAGACAGAAAGGTCCATAAAAGTCCACAAAAAAACGTGTCAATATTCCTCCATACTGCTCGTCCAATGTATTCCAAGTGTCTTGAGTGGGTAGCATCCAGAATTTACTCGAAATGAAGTCATTTAGAATGTTTTTAGAGCATAAACAGTAGTGTATAGGATTTCCTGAAAGCGCGCGCATGCGAGTTCATGACGCTACGGAAACCGCGGCAGACCAAACCAGATGAAAGTGCGCATTCAGCTCGGCAAAGAACTCATGCTCTTCCTCAACACTGAAGTCCTCAGACATTTTTCTTTCGTTGTTTCTTTCTTTGCACAGGTAAACAGCACATTTCTTCTTCTACGCTTGCATTATTGGCAGAGCAGACGCTGAATGCGCACTTTCATCTGGTTTGGTCTGCCGGCTTCCGTAGGCTCGTGAACGCGCTTTCAGGAAATCCTATACACTACTGTTTATGCTCTAAAAACATTCTAAATGACTTCGTTTCGAGTAAATTCTGGATGCTACCCACTCAGGACACTTGGAATACATTGGACGAGCAGTATGGAGGAATATTGACACGTTTTTTGTGGACTTTTATGGACCTTTCTGCCGAGCATCGCAAACTGCCATTGCGAATAATAAGCAGGCCTTTCTCCCAGATACCAGGCTACGACGAGAATATCAAAAAGCTACTCAAATGTTATTCCCTATGGTGATGAAACTATCATATTTTGGGTGTACTGTCGATAAGCATTACTGGCACTATTGTTCCAGCGTTACTTAAGCGGCATCATTTCGAGGAGCCGCCGCGGCGCGAGGAAAGTGACTCTGACAGCGAAGAAGGAAATTGGCATGTCTGATTTGGCAGCTGTTTAATTCGAAACAGAGGGATGATGACTTTGATGGGTTTGATTAACACTTTGTAATAAATACATGAATAAAGCACAAACATACTCAGTTTTGCCCCCGCTATATTTAAATACGCAGTAGAGGTATTTAAACGTGGTAGAGGACATGTACCTGTAGTATATAAAACCCGCGCCCTATAATCCGGTGCGCCTTGTGTGTGTGTTAAATACAGTAATGGCACACATGACTGAGACCTGCTTCAACTTTTTAGTGCGATTAAGCGCCTTGTAAGTAGGCATTAGTACTGTAGGCCTGATTTAGGTGAAATCCAGGGGTTTACTCAAGCATTTTTTGGCTGGAAAACGTGAGTCAGTGATGGTGGCGGTGGTACATGGGTGTGCGTGCGGTATTACCAACAATGAAACAACGATACCATTTAGAGAGCAAAGTTTTCTTCAACTATTGTCACCCATTCCGGGTAGGCAATAAAAAGATTCTACTGGATTCACTTTGTTTTAGTCTGTTTCCTGCTTATCAAAGGTAGGCAGCAGCTTGATTAAGCCATGATGGAAACTATTTATATCCAACAAGTAGGATGCAGTTCTTCATATAAACACACATCAGTTTTAAACAGATGGTATTGGCCAATACTGCACAGCCAGGTATCGGTATCGGGGCCAAAAACTGGCAGCGGTGCAACACTAATCCGAACCTTACGTTTCTTTCAGGTGCTGCTTGAGAGAAAACCTTTTCTTTACATCATAAACTTCGTCGTCCCCCTGGTGTACCTGCTGGTCCTGGATTTGGCTTCCTTCTTCATTTCTGTGGATTCAGGGGAAAAGTTTGGCTTTAAGGTGACAGTGCTGCTGTCCGTCTCCGTCTTACTGCTGATTCTACAGGACATTTTGCCGTCCACAGAAGACGACCTTCCGATGATCGGTGAGAAGAAGCCAAAAATACAGCAGACCAAACCGATCGCTGTCCGTGTAGTGCTGATGAATCCCTGCCTGTTATTTCAGCCAACCTCTGCGTCGGTGTGTTTACCTTGGTATGGCTCAGTGTGCTGGAGTCCATGCTAGTGAGCTTCCTATATAACCTGGATCGTTGTTGCCAAGAAAAAAATAAGAGCTCCATCGTGGGGAAGGTTCTCAAGAAGAAGGCGACCAAAGGTCAAAAAGGTATGTTTTCAGTTAGCAATTCTTCAAATAAAATTTGTCTTTTTTTGTTTGCAAATTATCAAGCAACGCAAAAAAGCTCATATTGGAAGTTAGACAAAAGTTGATCTTTAACGCTACTTAGCTCTGGCTTTCATGAAACGAGGACAGATTGACCCAGTATTCAAGGAGAGACAGTCAGTAGGAAAGTTCAAACGTTTATTAAATAAAACAAAACAAAAGCGGAGCTGTGGCTCGCAGACACTGCAGGCGGGGGGCGGGGCACCGCCCAATCTCAGACACTCTAGGGGAGAAAACACAGATAAGTGACCACGATAAACTGATAGAAGATTATCTGAGTTGGTCACTTACCTGGTTTAACAGTCCAGACCACGAATGTCCCCAGTGCTGCAGTCCCAGAGGTCATGCTGGAAGCGATCCTGGTCAGGAATCCCAGGCAGACAGGAACAGGAGCAGGTGGCAGGATCCCAGACTTCCAGGCATCCACACGGAATCCCAGGAGGTTCAGAAGTCTAAAACAGGACAGAAGCATGACCAGGTGGTCGCGCAGGAGCGGGCAGGATCCCGGGTGCAGATGAGAAGGCTGCACTATAGGGTTTCAGTTTTTTGCATGACCTTGAAAGCAGGACTTTAAACTTTTCCATGAAAAAGTAAAGCACTGGATAAAACTGAACACTCCCCACATATAGAGGCAAAAAAGAGCAGAGGACCCGCGGGGGAGGAACAGTGGGCGATCAGGAGACGAGACAAACACTAAAACCCTCTCTCTCCACTGGCTGCCAGGATCCAGGACATGAACCAAGGAAATAAAACTAACAAGACAGGCTGAAAGAAAGAGAAGGAATCAATGATGCACGGCACAGAATGCTCGGAGGCTGGAAAAGCTGAATACTGAAAACAGAGGAAAGCAGGTGAGAGGAATAAATTATAATTGGAGGCAGGGAGGAAAAACGACAGGTGAAAGGAATGACTAATTAAGGGAGAGCAAACAAGCCAGATCATGACACTGGCCTTAGAATTACATCTGAATTAAGTTATTATCATTAAACATTATGGTGTCTAAGTTGGCACCTTTTAGCGCTGTTTTCATATTGGCCACTCCTCGTTAGTTTTACCACCAGTTAATGGTTTGAATGCATGGGAGAAATTCAGCAGGACCAAAAAACACTGGCGGGTTGCTTTTTACCAACTGATCACAGCAAATATAGCAAAGGTGCTTTCTAGGCATTGAACACAAGAGCAGCAGATGCATCTGGACGCACTTTGCTGGACGGCTGACCTTAATGTGGACAAACATCAAAGATGAAGCAGAGACCCTTTTTTGATGCTCAAATTGCGCTGTGAATATAGCATTATGGCTGGTTTATACTCAGAAACCAGGTCGTCTGCATGTCTGTCGTAGTTAACCCCCGTTTCACAGACACTCTGCTGCACCTTTTCAAAATTGTAGGTGACCACAGACGGCGAGGAGCTCTGATTGGTCAAATCTACATCCGCTCTACTCATGCATAGTTCTTGTTTGGTACCTTAACGGCTTGTTCTGTTTGTTTGACCACCACTGTGGAAAATGACTGGTGAAGATGGACCAGCGAGAAGAGCTAGGTGCATAAGAAGGCTGGGACCCTTTTTCAACCTGGATCCCCGCTCTTTTTTGCCACCTTGGCCGTATCTAGATCCACAGCTAGTTCCTAATTGGCCCTTTGGAAAATATGTGGAATAACATAGCGCAGAAATCTGCAGAAATCAAATATATTCACGTCATACTTGCAACAAGCTCACTGCGACACACTGCTGCGGGAGGATAACCAGCCCTTTACACTTTCTGATTATTTCAAATAACCTATGAAACATAAACTTGTCTCTAAAAATTCTATTCAGTTTATTTCTATAGCTCCAATTCACATCATCTCACATCAAGGCACTTTCCAGTTCACCAGATCATCCAGTCAGATTGATTCAAAGTTTTCTATCTAATGAAAACCAGCTGATTGCATCTAATCATTGACTCTTTCAGCAATCCCTCACACTAAGCATGTTTCTAGTTTTAATAGTGGAGAGGGAAAACTCCTTTTGAACAGGGAAGAAAAACCTCCAGCAGAACCAGGCTCAGTGTGAGCCGCCATCTGCTGAGGCTTCCGACTGGGGTTCAAGTAAGGAGCCAGAAGCAGACATAGAAAAAAGAAGCATAGATACAAAAGGATGTCATGTCTTTCTTCTGATATTTCCACCTGTAGTCAAGCACACATACTTCTAATAATCGCGACAAAAATAGTGTTGGAACAAAGACAAAAAGCAGAGTTCCACCTCAAAATGCAGCGAATAGCGTTTCAGAGAGTCATTTCAGCATTTTCAGGGGGAGGAACATTTCTACATATTGACCAGATGCTGGAGTCTCTTAAGTTGTTTTTTCTATGCAGAATAGCAGAGGCTGTCATGATTTAATTAGAGGTCTGACCCCAAAATGCAGAAGACTAAACCAGACATGGGCAATGTGGAGTCAACAAGTCATCTCCATGTCATGTATTTAATCTACCGAGCCAATCTGCACAGGTTAATTCATCGTGAAGATTGACCTACCTGTTTGTGGCTGGGTAGAACAAATTCATGACATGGAGAGACTGCCGGACCCACATTGCCCATGTCTGACCAACAGAGAGACCAGGAAAGTTTAACAGGTTTATTAAGAATATAGAGTAGATTCCAGTGCTGCTCTGAACACTGACAACCCCGTGAACTGAAAGTGAAGGGAAGACACTCAAGTGTTAGTTAGGGGTTAGGTTCAGTGGGAAATTTTGATTCTTGGTTTGAGTTGGAGGAATAGGGTTGCAGACTCACTCTCCAGAAAAGGTTTCCTTTATGGATTCCAGTCTGTGTGGAATGTTTCAAAGATTGTCTCATTTGATGTTGGGCGGACTGGGTTACTCAGACTGCGGTTGTTCCTTGGTGAATGGAGAAGCTGACTGTCACTCAGATTTCCTGCGTACTTGAACGGGCTGAGGCGCAGATGAAACCTTTGCTCGGGGTGAAGCTCAAACGACCTCTCTTGGGAAAGTGATCCTGAAACTCCGTTTGGAACCCCAGCTCAGTTAGAAGCTTAGTTGATCCCTTCCAGAGAGAAGGTCCCAACAAACTAAAGCTTGTCAGGATGACTTTCTGCTAGTGATGTTATGAGATGAGCCGCGGCTTCAAGGTGTGTGTCGAGTAATGGAGGGGCGTTTCCCCGAAGCGCGTGTCGAAGGCTTGCTTCATTTAGGGGAAGGGCCAAAATTGATGACGTCCGAGGCCCTGCTATCGATACCACACATGACCGCTTCGGAAGTGGCTCAGAATGCTATAATTTTGAAAGGCACTAAATACCCGCAAGATCAGTCAAGATGTGGAGTTTGGAGGAGAGCTGCTCTCAGCTGGATAAAGTTTGGATAGATTCTAAGAATAGATTGGTTGGAAAAACAACCAATCTAGTTGTGTAAAACTATTTTGGTGATAGAATAAACAATGTAATGATCAAAATCTGAGCAAACCACGGGACAAAGTTAGTGTGAACCGCGTCGCACTATTAAAGTAGTGTTTTCTCTGTGGCGTCAATTAGCCAAACTCAGACTCTCCGCGCTAGGAGGTTGATGATTCAAAAGCTGTCTTTGACTTTTGAAAGTTGCGATTAAACTTAATTATTTTGGCTGATGAGACTAATTTGCATTGTTTTGCCCGAGTAAAAATATAGATTGGGTAAATTAGGTTGGTTTAGCCAAAAGATTGGTTGAACACAACTTCCAACCTGATTAAAACCAAAAACTGTGGAAAAACTATCATGTTTGAATAAAAATGACTAACACCTTTCATTTTGCTCATCATTGCCCAATTTGCACAAACACTTTCACTGTCTGCTTGAGTTTATTTCACTAAAATGGCAGAAAAACTGTGCACCTTAAATGATTGTTCTAAGAAATTTTACACTTAAAAAAAAACTTACAAAAGATTTTATTATACACACCAACCATTAATAATTGCAAGGGAACTTAAAAGGGGAAAAAAAGAAAAACAATTGCAAAAAAAAAAAATCAGATTTTATTACAAACTGTAGTTCTGCCCTCCACCAGTAGGTGGTGACCTCATGAACTGTGGGGATCATTGAAGCAATTTGGCCAAACGGTTCAAAAGCCTCATGAGGATTCATCTCACCATCCTGCTAAGAGGCAAAGACAAAACAAAAAGTTAAGACTCAGGTTGACAAAAACTCAGTTTGACTCAGCCAAAACTCAAGTATGCTAGTATAAACCCAGTAATAGGTGCCACTCTGGCGCTCCAGTGTAGTGGCTCAGTCAGCAGTTAAGGGATAGTTCGGGATTTTGGACATTCATGTGTGGCATCCCCATCACCAGTAAACATGCAATCAATACCGGATCTTGCTTCCGGCAGTCTCGTGCGAGTTCTCGCCCAGTTTACTGCCGTGAACCGGCAGGTTTCAGCAGACCTGCTTAAATAAAACGCTTGCTCTTCCCAAAACATTGGCGTGTTCAAAAGAGTGATATTTTTGCATCCCAAAAACATTGTAGTGGAATGTCTCGCTCCCGCCCCAACTGAGCTTTAGGTAGCGAGACATGCATCTGACTGTTGTCAGGTTAGTAGGCCTTAGCTGTCGGGAATCATGGTGCGTGTCGGCTGCTGCGACTCGATACGAACAGAGAGAAAATAGGACCAAGTGATAGCGACGTGTTGACTTTTTCCACTACAACGTTTTTGGGGATCAGTAAAAATATCACTCTTTGGAACACATAAATGTTTGGGGAAGAGAACGCTTATTTCGCTTGGCCCAGCAAACCTGCCGACTTTCTCGCTTGACCAAAGCTGACGAGAACTCTTCTCACAGGACTTAGAAGTCAGGTGGTGGATTGCATGACACTGGGTGATGGGATGCTATACAGATTCATGTCAAAAACCCCGAACTATCTTAAGAACACCCACAGGTAATGAGGCAAATGAGCCGCAGGTGTGCAGGGAGACCCAATGAGGACGTGGCACCACCCTGGTGGAGGAGGAAAGGAAATACAAAAAAAAACAGACCACACAAACTGATCTCCTGACAGAGGCTCTTTCTTCTCATCCTCTATATTTTAAGGGTGAGTCCAACCGAGAAAATGAAGACAGCTGAGCTCAGCCACTTGAGTCTTGATCCATTTGGACGAGAAAACTGAGACGTTTGCCTCTTTGATCCCCACAACAGAGCAAATATGTCCACTCCCCCCATCATGTTTCCCTTTCATCATTAGTAGACTGCTGTATTGAAGTGCATTTAGGTTACTGTTGTCTGATGTTATAGATTATATGAAAGGCCTTTTGCTTAAGAGTTTTTCAGAATTCTAGAAGAAACATTGAGAAGAGGAGATGAAAACGTTTGAGCGGGCGGTTTATAGAAAACAACAGTTTAATGAAAGGCTGTTTGGTGTTTTAATTACACCTGCTGTCATAACGACCATTATCTGCATCAATATCCTTCTGTTCCTGACACAGAGGGCGACTCAGAGAACGGAGAAGTCAAACCAGAGCAAGGCGCTCTCCCTCTGGGTCAACTCGGCCATGCCGATCTGCTGAAACAGGTCCTGGAGGAATTGAAGGCGGCCCAACAGGAAGCTGGAGGTCAGAGGTCGCCTGGATTCTACACCAGAGTGGCTATAATAATCGACACCTTGTTCTTTATTGGTTATATTTTGGCTTTTGCAGCCTTTGTGATTTATATATGTGTTGGATGGGTTGACATTTGAATTGTTTTTGTCTGGATTTCTTAGCCAAGCTTTTCTGCTTCCAATCCACCAAAGGATGTTTCTAAACTTTGGTCTTTCTTTAAAAATGTGTCTTAATAGAAAAATAGTTTTTTGCTACATTTGAATGAAATGTTTTCTTCTCTTTATAAATGACTGTGACACTGACTGTGGCTCAGTGACCTGCGTCAGGAAGGTTGCAGGTTTGATTCCACCGTCACCTCATCATTTGTAAAAAAACAACTAAACATCAAGTTACCCACAGTTATGCTCCACAGAGCATCAGTGTGTTGGACTTATTGAAATTGGGTTCAATGCAGGGGGGGTGATTTACCATTAGGCAATACTACACTGTAAAAATGATCTCAAAATGAGTAAAAATTTCTTTATACCCTTAATTTGAGCAAGTAAATAAGATGATTTGCCAATGGAAGTAGTATTTTTTACTCTTTGAAATAAGGTATCTATGATAAAATGTAACTTGAAATAAGACAAATGCAATTGTTTGTTTTTCTTTATTTTAAGTGTGTAAATTGTCTTGTCTCCATTGGCAAAGTAAGTCTCACTTTAAATCCTTAATTCAAGAAAAAAAATGCATTTAATTTTAAGAAGAAAAATGACTTATTTAGATTTCATTTTTTTTGCAGTAGGCAGTTGCCTAGGGCCCCAAGTTCCTAGGGGCCCTGCAAATATTTGTTTACACGTATGTTCAATACAAATATTCCCTTTGTGCACATTAATTATAATTTTGATAAAAATCCTAAAATACCATCAGAACGCTTTGATAATATTAAGTGTGTCTCAAATAATGGATGTCTATTCTATTAACATTTCTCTATCTGTATCATGGGTCTGTTTTATGTGTTGTCTTCTCCATCCAGAGGGCCCCTGCCTGTCTTTGCCTAGGGCCCCAAATGTCCTAAATCTGCCCCTGTTTGCATGTTGCAGAAATATAAAACACTTAAGGTTGTGTACATTAGAATAATCTTGTTTTACATGCAGATGATAATATTTATGTTAACCAATACATCTAAACAATAAAAATCAATATCGGCTCATTTGTTTTTTCCTGTTTCTTCATTTTTATCATAACTTTCATCTGTTTCATGTTATATTTCACTGTTTATACATTTTATATTGGGGAATTTTAGGCCCATTTCTCTACTGTCAACATTTGAGAAAACTTTTTTTCATTCTCGATTAAAATCTTTCCACGATGAAAATAACATCATAAATGTGTCTCGGCCCTGCTGGGAGTTTGTAATGACATTTTCCTCGTTTGTGATTCTGGTGGTTCTTGCTCTGCTCCACTGAACTGATGCTTTTGATTCCATTTTATCCGGGGCCGTATCGTGGAGGCAGCAGTCTAAGTAGAGATGCCCAGACTTCCCGATCCACACACACCTCCTCCAGCTGTTCTGGACGTACCCAGAGGTGACACCAGGCCTCCAGCGTGTCCTGGGCCTTCCATGAGGCCTCCTCCTAATAGAACATGCCTGGAACACATGGAGGGAGGCAACCAGAGGGCATCTGGAACAGATGACCGAGCCACCTCAGCTGGCTCCTTCAACGCGGAGGAGCTTCTACTCCGAGCTCGTCCCGGGTAACAGAGTTCCTCACCCGATCTTGAAGGGTGTGTCCAGCCACCCTGCAGAGGAAACTCATTTTGGCCGCTTGTATTCGCGATCTTGTCCTTTCAGTCATTACCCGACCGTAGGTGAGGGTGGGGAACATGTAGATCGATTGGTAAATCGAGAGCTTTGCCCCGACTCAACTCCTTCTTGTCTTCACCACGACCCAGTCCGGACATGTCAACGCAGCGACCACCTGCGTCGATGCCACACCACACCGATCCGTCTATACGATCTCACGCCTGTCCATCGCGAGACAAGACCCCCAAGATACTTGAACTCCTCCACTGAGACAAGAACTTTCCTCCTTCCTTAAGAGGGGAGTCCACCTTTCTCCTTCAGGGAACAATGGACACGGATTTGAAAGGGTGCTGATCCTCATCCCGGCCGCTTCACACTCGGCTGCAAACCGCCCTAGTGCACGGTGGAGGTCCTGGATTGATGAGGCCAACAGCAGAGATGATATCCTGAGGTCCCAAACTGGCTGAGCCTAGAATTTCTGTTCATATATGCTTTTGATAAAGTGGATCAATTTCTATCCTGCCTGCAGCTTCAGGTATTGAAGGCTTTGCTTTATAGTGGTGTACACTGGAAAAAAAACAAAATCTAGATACCGGTAAGTAATTTTTTTCTTAAAATAAGTGCATTAGTTCTTTGATTGAGGCGGTAAAAGTGACATTTTGCCAATGGAACAAGACAATTTAGAATTAAAATAGGAAAACACAATTACATTGTCTTATTTCAAGTGTATTTTATCTAATTATCTTATTTCAAAATTAAAAAATACGCATTCAATTGGCAAACTATCTCATTTACTGGGTAAATACACTTAACTTAAGAATTTATTTCCAGTGTAGGTCCTGTTTGACAGAACATTCTCTGTAAAAACTGCAGGTAGTGAATCCTTCTCTGTTCTGCTCTCCTGTGGGGTCCTCCAGGGCTCCGTTTTAGGGCCTTTGCTTTTTCTCTGTACCTCTTTCCTCTGTTTTCAGAAAACATGACCGATGACCGCCTCATCTATGCTCCCATAAGGTGAGTCATCAGTGTGAAGCATGTATAAAGATAAGAAAACATTTCATTTAAAACTATTAGAGATGCTCTTATAAGGCGAGGCTATGTGTTGTCAGCAGTGTTAGGCACGTTACTTTAAAAAAGTAATTATAGTTCCTAGTTACTTCTCCCAAAAAGTAACTGAGTTACTCCACAATATAAAGTAACTAGTTACTAGTAAAAAGTAACTATTGCGTTACTTTTGCGTTTTCTCGCCCCCTAACCCTCCCCACCCAGCCCCCACCTTCTCGCGGTGTGTTTTCAAAGCCAGCTGAATAGAGCCGGATCGACAAAGACAAGAACCTGCAGAGAGTTTAGCACTTTATTGCAACTCAAGCATTAAATGACATCAGGGAACGCCATGTGAAGATTTTTAACAGGCATTCAGATCTGGTGAGTTTATGAAATGAATAACTGGGGATGTCTAATTCTGAAATCCGTTGTGTTTTGTTGTTATAGATACTGCAACATCTATTTATCTATCTATCTATCTAGATCTATACTCTGTGTGTGACAAAAAATATGGATCTCCATCCCTGCCACAAAGAGCCATCAAATAATGTTTAAAATAAAAAATACAGTAGGTTGAAAGGCAGAGTATCCATCCATCCATCCAATCCATCCATCCATCCATCCATCCATCCATCCATCCATCCATCCATCCATCCATCCATCCATCCATCCATCCATCCATCCATCCACCATCCATCCATCATCCAGATTTCTCCTTTTTCATTTCGTGCATTTCCGCTCTCTCCATAGTTCTCCCTCCTGTTGCTTGCCTTTATAGCAGCTAGCATCTTGGCGTTTCCGCTGTCGCTAGCGGCGGTGAATCGCGATGCCGCCCTGCGCTGCTTCGTGAGGAGATGCAGAGGAAGCGACGTGATCTGGATGGGGAAGCGCAGCTCGGCGTAGCTTACCGGTATATTTCCATCAGGAAAGCGGCTGTTTTGCTGCTGGAGTCCTCCTCACTCTCCATCTCTGTGTGTGCTGTACGTTAACACCCGCCAGCAGAAACACCCACCTACCCAACTGACAGGCTTGGAATCTCACCATACATCAGCCAAATCTCATCCTCCCTCTCTCTCATGACAAAGCAAGGCGCAAAGCTTTTACTCTGGATGACCTAAAAAAATAATCTTTAATATCTCTTAAACAAAAAGTAGCACAAACAATATTTTTTTCTGCACAAATCTGCACTACGTTGCACAAACCATTCAGCCTATTTGCAGAGTTTTTTGACGTGGGTGGGATGTCAGCTTCCACGCCTGTGCCACGAGTCCCTATCATGAAAAAAGGTTCATTGTCGCTACCCCGTATTTACCATTTGCAGTGCTTCGGGGGTGTCTGCAATAAGTAACTTGCATTATAGTTACAGTCAGCAATTAGTTAGATTACTCTTTACTAAAACAAGGTTACTTTTCAACGCCGTTAGTCCCATCACTGGTTGTCAGTTTAATGCGTTTTATTGGTTTTTAAACATATTAAAGCTCGGATGGCCTGAAGTTATGAAATAAAGACTCCACTTGACCTTAACACCATGGTAATGTATGTTAGGCCCATGCTTACAAATACAGATTTTAAACCCGATAGTCAAATAAGTGCCACATTTAGGAAAAATAGCAAAAATAAAAGTGTTGGGAGCTGGAGAAGTACCACCTTCCTCCAGCAGATCCCCGCCGTGGATCCTCCTGAGCTTAGCCTCCTGCACAGCTGAGACTCATTCCATCATCAGAGGATCCACAGTATTTAAGCTGTCTTCAGACCTTGCCTCAACGCCGCAGTGTTGATCCAGTTGGTTAGCACCTAAGCCTAGTATCTCTGAGAACCTTTGTTGACTTTTTGAATCCAGACTGGATTCTAACCTTGTCTGTCTCTGTTTCCAGGAAACCAGTTTTTCTCCTGTGAAGCTCTGGAAGAGCTTAACCTGCCGAGCCTGCCCTCTGAGCCAAACCTGAAGTCTCTCTCTGGATTCCCATGCAGCTCTGGACCAAGAGCTGGAAACTCAAAAGCCAAGGTCAGCTCACTCTCAAGAAGTAAGACGCTGAAGCAGCTAACGGACTCTGCTGATCAAACTATCTCCGGACCCAACAGTTTCCCTCTCAAGGCTTTTAACCAAGAACCCTCAAGGTACAAATCTGAAACTGTCTGAATCAAACTCCTCTGAGCAAACGCTAACTGAACTGTCTCCCCACGCAGACTCCAGTGAACCAGTTCCCCAGGCCTGAACCAGAACCAGTGGTTAACCCTGTGCTTGTGACAATAAACATTGTTAAACCTTTTTACTTCTGTTTCCGTCTCCGTGGTGTTCTGCATAACTGGGTCTCACTAGTGAACCCATCATGACAAAAAGCTTCTCTTTAAAAGAAATAGTTTGAAACGATAATCCACACTTTTGTTTCGTTGTGTTGTAATTTTATATTATTTAGTGAATATTCAGGTGTTGTTCTGGAAACACACCCAGCAGACTATGTATGAAGGACTTTAAGTCACAGTAAAACAGTGAACTCTGCAATCAATCACAACAACCATTCAAAATCTATAAAAAATCACTCAGGTTTCAATAAAAAGCTCATAACTGAGCTGATGAAACAAACTAAGTTGCTGCTTTCTACACAAAAAAAGAAAGAAGTGAAAGAAATGATATAACAATTCAGCGTGGGTTCAGTTTTTTATTTGTGTCTTGTTCCTTCCTTATGACTAATTAAAACACTTATTTATTGAACAGTATGTAATAATTTCATATTTAAAGCACATTCAGAAGTATGAATTCTGAATATCACAGGTTTTTTCCTCTAAAAACTTTGAACCAATCTGACAGGAGGATCTGGTTGAATTGCCTTGTGATGATATATCGTAAATTTGTGCGATATAAATAAACTGAGTTGTATGATGGAGTACGTTAACACTTCTACAGCCGAAAACGATGTTTATTATTTACCAACCATGATCTGAATTTCGGTGCCGAACCACCACAGAAGCCTTGAATACAGATGGATGATTGAAAAGGAAAGTTTAAAACGGAGGAATGTTTTATGTTTTATTGTGAGTCAAAATGTATTTAGCAATAGATCTTCACTTCAGTTAAGCAGTGTGAACAAAATATACAGATAAGCCAGGAACTTTGAAATTGAACTCTGAAATAAGGTTTAGAGAAACAGGTCTGAAAGATCTGAGATCTGAAAGGTTGAACTCCAAAGAGCAAAAATAAACACCTGAGAAGAAACAACAGTAATAAAATACAGAACAAAGAACACAGAGTCAAAGATTTTAACCAATCTAAGCCTGCTGCACCCAGACCTCCCCACCCTGCTGTTCTGTCTTTCTGGGGGGGTTTGGGGGGGCTTCAGTTTCCCCTTAATCAGTTTCCGTAGTTTCAGTTCACGTCCTTCCAGTGGACGGTTGACAGTTTCTGCTTCAGCCGCCTCTGCAACTCCTGCAGAATCTGTGGAGAAACATGGAGTCATGAGACGCAGAAACATTTCAGTGTTTTACCAGAAGAAGCTGCTGGTTAGAAATCTGTCACGGTGGGGTGGAGGTTTGACAGCAACCAAATGCACACGCTGAAACTGAAGTGGATTCTTGAAGATTTAATAAGAAAAAAGAAGCAAAAATCCAAAACATATGAATGATAAAGAAATGAAGACAAACCAGCAAACAATGGCTGTGTTTGAATTTATGGGCTGCATCTTCCCAAGGCCAGATTCGATGGCCGATTACGTCATAGCGCCAAGAAGGTCTGGTCTGATTCCGAGACTCCTCCTTATTTAGCCTGCAAATACGTCCTTCTTTGAGCCTAATTGGAAGGACGGGTCCGATGTATCCTATCTATCCTCAGATATCCCAGGATTCATTGCGAGATCAAGCAATGCGGCTCCTCCATGATCGGACGAAAAAGGTATTTGGTGCCGAACAGTGGTGAAAATTGGAAGTTCAGTTTAATATAATCCAAGTCTGTGATTAATTCCATCTAAAATGAATGAAAATAGTTGTTTTACACTGGAAAAACTATCTAAAAATTTGCAAAAATGTCTTTAATTAAGTGTATCTACTCTTAATTTGAGCAGGTAAATGAGATGATTTGCCAATTGAATGAGTATTTTTACTTTTAAAATTATATTTGGATAAAATACACTTGAAAAAAAGACAATGCAATTGTTTTTTCTTATTTTAAATGTAAATTGTCTTATTCCATTGGCAACGTGTCCAATTTACCTCCCTCAATTCAAGAAACAAATGCATTTATTTTAAGAAAAAATTACTTTGTCTAGTTTTAGATTTTTTCAGTGTAATGGACATTGAGTCAGATATCTGGCGGTAATGTTTGATTTAAAGGTTTTATCTGCTACTGTGTGTAAAAATGGGTTTGACTGTAATTTAAGGACAGATTCTAATATATCTGCAGTGTGGGGACTATAAAATAATTTTTTAATTGCTATTTTTGAACAATTTGCTTACTAAGTAATTTTGTTGTTGAATACAAGACATATTTTTATACACTGCAAAAAACCATCTAGAAATAAGTACAAACATTTCTTAAAAATAAGTGTATTTACCCTCAATTTTTAGCAGGTAAATAAGATGGTTTGCCAATGAAATGAGCATTTCTACTCCTAAAATAAGATAATTAGATAATATTCACTTGAAATAAGACAAAGCAATTGTTTTTCTTATTTTAAATGTCAATTGTCTTGTTCCATTGTCTCACTTATCTCTCCTCAATTCAGAAAAATTCACTTAATTTTAAGCAAAAATGGCTGTAGATTTCCATTTTTTGCAGTTTACATACATAGTTTAGATTTACTTGTATCTTTTCTCCCCCTTTAAAAAGAATATAACAGAGTAGAAAAATCTCTTTATTGTCCCACAATGGGGAAATTCTGGTGTTTACTTACAGCAAAAAGTTCTGGAAAAAAAATCTTCGTCACAATTTAATGTGGATCTTAGAAAAAATGTATAAGAATAACATAAGATTGAATAGCTAAAAAGATAAACAATAAATTACTGTAAAAGTGTTTTAACAATTTTAAAACTGTGCACCTGGAGAATAAATAACCAATATGCAGCTATGGACATTTTACAGTAATGGATATTTGAAAATAACTGCAACGTAACATCAGAGATGTGCAGAACGCAGAAGCAGGTTATTTAACTGACTAAGGTTTATATCCATACATCTGCTTTTAGTTGTTCATATACTCCCGGTTGTTGGCACCTTTATTCTACTCTGGATTCACATGAGTCTTTGTTTACTTTACAATAAAACAAAAAAAAAAGAAGCAGTTTTGAAAGTTCGGTATCGGTCTCCGCCAAGTGACGTCAATTGTTTACCTCGGGCGCGGTACACTAGCCTTTTCCCACCTTAAAATGGCGCTCTTTAGCAACAAATGTCACGCGGATTCATGGAGACCGATAAGGTAAACCGCCCTGTTTTCAGGCTTATGTGTTAACTGTAGTATCTGACTTGACTTGGTTGGGCCAAGCTATGTAAACAGGCTCCTTAGTCCTTCGGTTGGGCTACATGCTGGCGTGTTGCTTACACTACACCTTTTCCACCTGTAAAATGGCTGTCTTAGGGGCAACAAAAGTCACGCGGACTGGCGGAGACCGATTCATTCTTTTCCTGCTTAGCCACGTGCAATTGACACGGTTGCTAAGCAAACAGGAGTGTATGGCAGAGAAAGGTGCCACAGAAGGCTGGGACCTGTTTGAATCCACAGCCAAAACCCTTTCCTTAGAAGTCTCCTTATTTTAATGGATCTTTAAAGTATATCCCAGTCCCCAGGTAGACTATGTCCTTGGAAGACGCAGCTCATGAAGTCTAACACAGCCAGTGACTGAGCAGGAGGTGCATATATAGGAGAGAGAAACAAAGACCAGGATAATCCACAGATTGGGAGCAGGTGTGAACAGAGGAGTCTAGAAGGGAGCTAGGGAAAAGGGCTGACACAAGAGGGCAGCAGAGGGTAAACAAGAAATACCTAAGAACTCAAATATAACCAGAAAACACCACAGAAAAGGAATTAAACCAATAAAACTAGAAAACCAAGAAAAACATGGATCAAGTTGAGACTGAAATCTCAAAAAGAAAACTTAAACAGAACCAAAAATGTGACAAAATCGACCTTTATGGTTGTCAGCTTCCTGCTGTGTTTTCACTTGGAAGACCTCTGAGCTACGATCGTCCTCATCACCACAGCAGAGGAAGTCCTTCAGGAAGCCCACCAGCATGGTCTCCAGGACATTAATCCACACCAGGGTGAAAACCAAAACACAGTAGATAGCTGGGAGAAACATATAGAAAGGTCAATTCCAGGTCTGAGTGATGATGCAGGACTGATGATGAGTGTGGCCTCCTACCCATCAGAGGCAGGGATTCTTCAGTGGACGGCAAAATGTCTTTGAGAATCGACAGTAAGACAAAGATGGACAACAGTATTGTCACTTTGAAGCCCAGCTTCTCACCGCTGCTGTCACTGATGAAGAAAGAGGCCAAATCCAGAACCAGCAAAAACAATAAGGGCACGATTAAGTTGATTATGTAAAGAAATGGCTTCCTCTCAAGGGAGATCTAGAAAAAACAACAACAAAAAAAACGAGCTTTATTTAGCATTATTAGAAAACAAAACTTGTTAAGATTCCATCAGAAATAAGCACCTTACCCTGTAAACAAGTTTACTTTTCATGGTGACAGAAGTGAAGTTGATAATTGTTATGTTGACGAGTTTCCACTCGCCCGCTGTCAGCATGATCTGCTCAGACACCTCAGTCAGGAGGGTGTCACTCATGACTTTTCCCAGTTTCATCAAACTTTCTGTTTCCATGAAAAAACATTGAAACTGATTAAAAGATGGCAAAGTTTTCAGTTACAGTAGCAGCCATTCAAAAAAGCCCTTCCCAGTCAAAAAAAACAGCGGAATAGCAGCCCACTTCCCTGCAGCTCCCAGCAAACTCCCCTCCAACTTCCAGCCACTGGCCTTCTCCTGGGGGAGCATTTTTTTCCCTCTGACTCCACCCTTTCACTGAATTACAGGGTCTTAGCAGAAGATGATGCTTCTCTTTACATATTAATGTCCACAAATCATAACAGAAAGAATATTTTTGTTAAAATATTGATATTTAAGGAAGGAATTATATGGGACTAGCCAAGGACCAGCCAAGAAACAGTCAAGAACCAGCCAATAACCAGTCAAGGACCAGCCAAGAACCAGCCAAGAATCGGAGCCAAGAGCAGCCAAGAACCAGCCAAGGACCAGCTAAGCCAAGAGCAGCCAAGAACCGGCCAAGAACCAGCCAAGAGCAGCCAAGAACTGGCCAAGAACCAGCCAAGAGCATCCAAGGACCAGTCAAGCGACCGCGCCAAGAACTGTAGCCAACAGCAGTCAAGGACCAGCCAAGAACCACCAAAGGACCAGTCAAGGACCAGCCAAGAGCAGCCAAGGGCCAGCAAAGGCCTGTAAGGACCATCCAAGGACCAGCCAAGAACCAGCCAAGAGCAGCCAAGAGCAGCCAAAAACCAGCCAAGGACCTCAGCCAAGAATAGCCAGCCAAGAACCAGACTAGAATCAGCCAAGACCAGCCAAGCATGACCAGCCAAGGACCACAACAAGAACTGTAGCCAAGAACTGGGGCCAAGGACCAGCCAAGGACCAAACAAGAACCAGCTAAGAATCAGCCAAGGAGCAGCCAGGACCTGTAGCCAAGAAAACCAGCCAAGAGCAGCCAAAAACCAGCCAAGTATCAGCCAAGAGCAGCCAAGGACCAGTCAAAAGGACCAACCAAGAACCAGCCAAGAGCAGCCAAGGGCCAGCCAAGAACAGCCAAAAAGAACCAGCCAAGGACCAACCAAAACCAGCCAAGAGCAGCCAAGAGGCCAGCCAAGAACAGCCAGAGAACCAGCCAAGGACCAACCAAAACCAGCCAAGAGCAGCCAAGTGGCC
>JAGKQL010000035.1:3140692-3200168 GCA_018398635.1 Cyprinodon brontotheroides
GCCTCAGCAGATGGCCACTCACACTGAGCCTGGTTCTGCTGGAGGTTCTTCCTGTTAAAGGGGAGTTTTTCCTCTCCACTGTCGCTACAAGCATGCTTAGTGTGAGATTTGCATCTGACAATGAGTCGATGCAATCAGCTGGTTTTCCCTCAGATAGAAAACTTTGAATCAATCTGACTGGATGATCTGTTGAACTGGAAAGTGCTTTGAGATGACATGATGTGAATTGGAGCTATAGAAATAAACTGAATTGAATTGAAAATATACATTATTTAGGATTTTGATGAAGATTCTCAGTCATCCAGTTCATAGTCAGTCCGTAAAAGTTTAAAAAACAATCCACTGGACTTGGTTCAAATCTTGGAAACCAACTTTTAAGGAATATTTAGGATTTTATGCCTAAAAAGTTAAGTTTCACAAAACACACAGAAATTAAGTGTGATTTCAGTTTCCCACACTAAATTTGTAAAAAAATGTATAGTTAATTATGTTAAGCTTTTGTTTAAGTTTTCACAATAATCTGTTTATAATCTTTATTAAATTAAATATAAGCTAAAATTTAAGTAAATAAATTGTATTCACATCATAAAAAAAATAGTCAAGTGACTCAAAGTAAAATGAGGATGAGGAGGACGCTTACCATGTCTAAAATCCCGTCCAGAACCATGTCCAGCTGAACCAACGTGGTCGAGGTCCAGTTCTTTACAGGACGTGAAATTTTAAGAGCTTGATTCGACGTCGTCATGTTCAGGTGATCCAGCAGACCAAAGTATGAGCACTCTGAGGTCCTGCTGCAGGGAAAACCTGCTGGGAAACAAAACAAATGTTTTAAAACACAGTTAACATGACGACTGAAGAGTTGATGCTGCAGCAGCTCACCGGCTAAAGCAAGAAGAAGAGTCCTGAGAGCTGCCATGACTGTTTGCACCCGGCTTAACCTGAGGGATCCTTCATTATAAAGTCTACAGGTGTTTACATCCATAAGTGCAAAGTGTATTTAAATACGCTTCTATGGTTCTAGGTTGTGTGTGAAAGTGATATTTGTTAAATCTGTTGAATGTTTCCTTTGTTGAACTTCAGTAGTCAGAGCTCAAGTTACAGCGAGAACAAACACTTTTTTTCTTTTAATCAAACAGTCCTTAGTTTAGATAAAAGTCTTCCTGAAAATTGATCCCAGGAACCTTTTATTACAGCTGCCTGGTTAAAAGGTAAATACAGCATTTTTCATGGGAAATGAGAGGCTGGAACATTAATGATCTAATAATATTTACAGTCCTTTTTAGGCCTGACAGTTCATTCTTCAGGAGAAGAAAGCAGCAGCCAGGTGTTTCTCTATAAAAGCAGCAGATCTGCTGATAACAGGAAGGGAGGACATGACCTTAGAGAAGAGGCTGCTTCCGTTCTGCTCATCAATCTAATAAGGCTGATTTCAAACCAAGTGCAGAACATTAGAACAGCTGTCCATCTTCCCACAAGTAATTCTCCTCTGAGGGCGTCACCTGCAACGTCTAAACTAAAGAAATGAGAAACAAACTCAAGGAGAGCCATCGCAGAGTCTACACACTGCAAAAAATTTATATCTGTGTAAGACTTTTTTTTTAAATAAGTGCATTTTTTCTCAAATTGAGTGAGAGAGACTTTGCCAATTGAATAAGGCAATTTACATTTAAAATAAGAAAAAACAACTGCAGCCTCTTATTTCAAGTGCATATCATCTGTCATATTGCAATGCTGTAATCATATTAAGGTTAAATACATTTATTTTAAGATTTTTTTTTCAGTGCAAGAGTTTTTGCAGTGCAGGCCACAACTAACCGTCCAGGCCAGACGAAGACGACTGATTTTTATTCCATAAAATGGATAAAAAAAACATCCTAATGAGCCGTAAGACCAATAGGGAAATGTTGTTTGGTCTGACGGGAGAGAATCAGACATTTTTAGAATGTAGGTGGTGCCTTTTATTGCATCTGGCAAATTAATTCATTTTCAGAAACGGATGCAGGGCATCAAATACTGTATGCAAGCGGTGGTGTGATGCTCTGCTTTGCTGCTCCAAGACCCCTATGACTTGTACAGTAATAGATAGGAGTTCAGGCTGAATTTTATTTTTTTTTTTAATTCTTTTATTTTTTCATTTTGATAAATACAGTTATAAATAAAATGCATTTTCTTTTAAAATAAGAAATGTCCTTTAGCAGATAATTAACAAAAATTATGATAATATGCAAACCAATTTTATTTTTGCTGATCTGAAAAATGTATATATTATGTAAAATGTATATATATATAATTTTTTTTTTTTTAAGAATTGTTTATATTCAAGCAAATAGTTTGGATGAGGAGATTATTCTGAAACCAAAAGATTTCTGTGCTGCAGTAAAAAATCTTTTACTTTGAAAATGTACACCGGAAGTGTTGGTCATGCGGTTTCCGGGTTGGTCAGCTGATCGCTTTGATAGCTGCTCAGCTGGGCTCAGCGTCACAGCCTTGTCACTCCATTAGGATGTGTGTTGGTTGTTTTCTCTTGACATTATTTTCCTCCTCAGTCTGAAAACCGAGCGGCTCATGTTTGCTCCCGGTGTTTGTCTCGGTTTATTCGGTTAGCCGCCTGCAAGTATCGCTTGGAGCCTCCTGCTAGCTTAGCAGCTAAATCAGCCAGCAGTGGAGAGAAGAAGGTGAGTCTGTTTACCTACTGTCTGTGCTGCTGACACCGGGGAAGACGGTTACAGAATTGCACAATAAATGGTTGTTTTTATCAGCAAACGCCATGAAAAGAAAAAATCAATTTTGAAAAGCTGGGAGGGTTTCACGTTTAGGGTTTAGCTTAAGGGCTAGCATGCTAGCATCAACAATAACATTTCAAAACACATTATTTACTTTTATATAGAGGAAACTCCTTAAGTAAGATTGGAAACATCCTGAAAAAAATAATGATTTATTTTATCTCATTAAGATATAAATCTGAACATAAAACTTGAATAAAAACTCAAATAAATCAGATTTTATTCCTTTTAACCCAAATAAATGAAGAAGCTTCTTCTACATGAATAACAACACAGAACAGAGACTTTTAAAGCAGGAAAAATATCGTTTATATCAAACAGTTTCATAAAATAGTACAATTGGAACAGTTAGAATTCATCAGACTCCATAAAGATGCTAAAATAAATAATGGTAGATATTTTAATTAGCTGCAGTTTTTTTAAACTGATGCTGTTAATTTCTCCTCTTTTCTGACATTTTATGTATTTTGTAGGTTTTGTCCTTTTGTGACCTTTGTCCTCTGCTCTGAAATTAGATTTTCTGATCTAGTTCAATCATTTAAAAAAATCTATTAAGTTTCTTTGAGAAATAAGAATAAAAGACTGGAAAGAAAATCTTTAGCTATGCAGCTCCTTGTGCGTGGAATTTTTTTAGATAAAAACTGGAAGTTGACTCAGTTTTTATCTTTAAATGCTTATAAGTTGAAAATGAAAGAATTTGAAGCAGCATCTGTGATCTGTAATTGTTTTACTTGATATATATTTTTTTATTACCTGCCATTTAATTGAATTATCTCTGTTTCTTAGTTAACTTTGCTGCCTCTTGGCCAGGATTCCCCTGAAAAAAAGGTTTTTAATCTCAACGGGATTTTTTCCCGGTTAAATAAAAAAAAAAGGCACAGTAGTTAATGTTAATTGGACGCAATGCAAAGATGAACAGAATTGATTTGAATGATAAATCAGGTTTGGTCATTTTAATTTTGTCTCTTTAATTTATTAGAAAGACATTTTGGCTTCAAAATAGACTTTAAAATAGACATTTTATGGGTTTGACATTAAAGTAGTAAGAATAATCTGGAAAAAGAGACTTGATGTCAAAAATCATGATTGACTGTTTTTCGTCTGGATCAATTATAGATTATTACAGCTGAGAAAATAATAGTTTGACTAAAACTTTTACCTGTAAATCTGTTTAAAGACAAAGTACATAATAAAACAGTTATTATTATTATTATTTTTTTGCATATGCAAGTTTGAAATGTGATCAGGCATGTTCCTAGCATCATGTCTGGCTGTGTGAGCGTAAGCTGCATTGGTCCATTGCACAAAGAAGCTAGAGTAATAATGGAGGCTTCACTCCAGATTCTTTATATGGCCTCAGATCAACTGTTTGGCTGCAACATTAAAAGTAATGGCATCCTAAGGTTAAGGTTTTTAGTAAGATCAAGAAACCAGCTAATTTTTTATTAACTCTGAACACGGTACTGAGAGAAGTGATCCAGTATTCAGCCTGAATCATGCCAAGATCCCACTGACGGCCTTTTTATAAAAAAACATGCAGCCTAGATGCTACTCGCTATGACCGGTGGCCTGTATGATTTTTCATCCAAGCACCACCTCCTGAACGCAAACATCTTACTTTATTAACTTTAAATTGTCTCCTTTAGCATCTATTATCATGTCTAACCTAAACAAGCTCAGAAAACATGTTGAAACTAATTTGCATAAATGATTCTTCATGCAATGTTTCCGTTCCTCAGGTGAGGGTTGCAGCTACCAAACATGGCGGGCGGTATCACTGACACCGGAGAGCCCTACTCTGCTTTTGTGAGTACCTGTTGGACCTTTAAGGAGTTTTCCGTGATCGGTGTTAACACTGAGGCCAATGTCTAAAGCTCATCATTAGATTCCCTGAT
The DNA here is from genome assembly GCA_018398635.1 of Cyprinodon brontotheroides. Classification (NCBI taxonomy): domain Eukaryota; kingdom Metazoa; phylum Chordata; class Actinopteri; order Cyprinodontiformes; family Cyprinodontidae; genus Cyprinodon; species Cyprinodon brontotheroides. Next base: position 3,145,371 of record JAGKQL010000035.1, read on the forward strand.
AAGTAGCTGAATAGAAAGTTTACCTGAGATGAGTTTATTTTCTGATCTCATCAGGTCTAACCTTTCCTTTCATCAGCTCTGCAGAATCACATGTTAATCTTCTCCCTGTGAAGAAATCTCCTGTTAATAAGTGAAGGAAATGCAGATGACCGTGCAGGGAAACACATCCTCTTTTTTTTTATTATCAGCACACAGCATGTTTCTGTGTGCGGTCTGGACTCACTTTGACAGCTCACTCAGTCGCTCCCTGGTTTTGCTTACATCAGCGTGACTTTTACACTTGTGCGTCTCAGATGGTTTTTTCAGGAAGCGAAACCTTTTGAATTATTAAATAATCTGCTATCAGATAGTCCAATTTCTTAATAAATTCTTCCACCTCAACGTTTAGCATCCGTTACCCGGTGGGCTGCGATGCTACATGACATTTAACAAATACCAAAGACAAACGGAGGGAAAGTCGGTTAGAATAATTTAATGGCAGACTAATGCAGGATTCTATACATGTATTGCGTTAGCTAGTAAAAAATCTTTTTTAAATAAGTTTAGCTTTTATTGCATCACCTTAGCTTTTAACTGAAACATTTATGAATTCAATATTTATAACAGAAAAGTTTTTTGACTGAAAATAAACGCTCTAAAAGAAAAATGTCCAAAAAAAATTAAACGTTTAATCCTAATTTGAGCAGCTAAATAAAAAAGATCTACCAATCAATACGTTGGAAAGATAATTAGGCAGATTTTTCTTATTTTACACGTTCATAATTTTACTCTTTTAGCCAATTGCCAAACTTGCTCAAATAAAGAGAAAATACATTTATTTTAATAAAATAAGTGGCTTAGGATTTTGCTTGCATATTTTTAGTAGAGCTAAAAGTCCCTATAATAAATGTGAATGAAGTGTTTTTGTTTTATTCCTTCTTTGGTTTTCTACAAACATTTTATTAATACACCTAAATATTTTCTTCTTCTTTGTGACAAAATAGGAGGCAATGATTGCAGGTTCTGGCTGATCATGGTTACCAATGTTTAAAGTCGTAGGGAAATCATATTTAAATGTCAAATCATTCTGGCTTAAACATATATATAAATGTCCTCTTTATCAGACGATATTGTCCCAAAGTTAAATTTCTACTAAAAAAAAATCCAGTCTTAGAATCTGTGTTTTTCCGTTATCTTTTACAGGCCAGTTAGTTCTACGTCAGCCTGAACACCCTAAGTCGACCAATCATATATCAACGGTCATCTATCAATCAAATGTTTTTGGTCATAGCCATCTTGATTCATATGTGAGCTTGCACATAATGCGATAGCGGTTGAAATCAGAATCCTTTCTCTTCCCCATTGAGTTGCGTCCCAGTGTTCGTCGCGAGGGATGGGCGTCTGTGATAGTCTTCGCAGCAGAGCTGGCGCAAGAACTGGCACGGTATGGGGCAAGGGGCTCCAGAACATCTGCAGCGTGGAAGCAGTTCTACACACACTGCAAGCTTCTGCCGCCTCTGCTACGTCCTCTTCCCACAACATCTTCGGTCCCTTCCCTCCTCTAAAAAAAATGGATGACCGAGGAGGACTCATCCACGACCTCCGACACTAAACTCTCTCTCCTCTTGCATGTTTCACCTCTGTCCATAGCGCTCCTAACCTTGGCCCAGTCGTTTCTAAAGAAGTCACCAATTTAGTGCTACTTGGTCCCAATGGAATTTCCCATTGGGGAACCTGCTATACACTTTAAGGGTGTGTGCAAAAAACAATGGCGTCGTGATGATCGATGCATCGCTGATTCTAATTTTGTGATCTACTGCATCGATTCTTGAATGCAAGAATCGATTATAAAAAAAATAATGAACAAATAAAATGTCATGAATGGTTGGCGCACATCAGCCAAATCAAGTGGAATACAACTTCCAGTCCAGCAGATTTAAGTGCTAAGTGCTGTGTTGACGACCGCTGCTTTGTGTAACAACCATGTCCGACGCCATGGGATACTCGCGGCCGAGGTCATATGAAATAAAACACCGGAGGACACTATAAAATTACCGCCTGGCGGCTCCATCACACATTTCAAGTCAGATGCTTTTGATGCATTCTGGCTTTAAAACAAAAGAAGGTAAAAATGAAATTGATATGATGCATGTAATTTTGCAAAAGAAGAAATATACATTTGAGTGTTTTCATTTCATTGGTTTTAAGGGACCACTGAGGCCATAAAGCGGCACTGATTATCCTGCTTTGTTATTATTTTACGTTTGATGAATCCTAAGATCTTTCGGTCAGTGTGTCTGACGCTGTGCAGTAATAGTACTATTTGTGTTCAGTATTTGTTTTCATGGCAACACACAAAAGTCATTTCAATAAATACGCAAAAAATCAAGAATATTTCAAAGTATCAGTGTGCATCGTGATAGAGAATGCATCGTGGCATGTGAATGCGTGATTCGAATCGAATCATGACTTCTTTGCCAATACCCACCCCTACTAGCACTAAGTTGCCTTCTAACTGGTTAGCAAGATGCTTCCCACAAACCGGCCACGACCAAACTAGCTTGCGCACCTTCCGCCACAACAATCCCGCCCCCTTGATAAATTACCAATCACATTCACTTTATTCACTCATGTAAAGTCGTTCACCACTCGGGAAAATTCAGAAATACAACGGTTGGAACAGCCGCTTCCCTACGACTTTAAATAGCCTAATGTGCCAATTCCCATTTTAAACGATACTTTTTTAAAATAACTGACACTGTTGGTTGTTCTAAGGTCACAAGACCCCTTGAATATTTTAATCTTATCTTGAAAAACATTAAATGATACCCGTTATATTATAAAAAGGTCTAAAATGTTTGCTCTTAAATATAAATCTAGGTGCAAAGTGTTAATAACGGGTGATTTTAAGACCGTTGCAGAGGTAGATAAGCTGATTACCATCCTCTAAATATTAAAGGAAAAGTTCAGTCTGGCGTGGAATAATCAATGGATCATTATCTATTACTAAAACTAATACTTTGCGATGATTTAATTAATTTAGTGTTAATCAGTAAAAAAATTAAATATTTTTTTGGCGATCACTGAGTCTGGGAGCGGCCATTTTCTGCCAATATAGTAGCCCCTCCCTCCTGCCATCTTCCAGCAGTGGCGCGTCGCGATGCGCGGTAAGCCTAGCGCCATTCTCCCGCTTTCCAAGCTAAATCAATGGGAACTACTAGACACATCTGCAATCAGCAACAACAATTATTGAAGATTTCCAGAGGACTTCACCATTGTTGAAATTCACCAGAGCTATAGTGAAACTGACAATGCCCACGTGCATGGCAGCTGGATGTTGGAATACATCGGGTAAAAGTGAAAAAAAGAGTTATTCCACCTTTCTGATTCCTGATCCTCCGCGGACGGGTTGAGTCGATTGGATAAGCCAACTTAGCGAAGAGGGAGGATTTGCCATCCTAACTTCTGGCCGAAACCGAAAAACCCGTAATATGTAGCCAACATTTGGAAGAAAAATGTTTTCAAAGATGACTTGGATAATAGCGCGTGTAAATTACAAACACCAGATACAGCACTGGGACTTGATCAACAGCCCGATGCCGCACCGTGGCGATCACTAACCAGTAGGTGGCAGTAGTGTTCTTTGACAAACATGGATGCCTGCTCCAGTAAAGCACATTCACGCCATGAAAATTACTCTGAATTAAAAACACTGACTCTCATTTATTGAACAGGATGGAATCATTTCACATTTAAAGAACTTTCAGAAGTTTGAGATTCTGAATATGAGCGACTTTTCCTTTAAAGGAAATCAGGTTACATCATTTAAAGCAAGCGAGAGAACATTGATCTTTAAACGTCAGGGAGCAAATGCAAGAAAACATCTCATCTACTAAACGTACTAGCATGATGAAGAGAGCTACGATAAAAAAGCTCAAAACAATCTGCTTCAACTGCATGACGTTTGTCCAGCTCTAAAATCTGCATGAAAGAAAAGTTTTTGTTCTACAGATCCCTGAACTGGATCGAACCTCTGGAGTTAAAAACAACTGTGGGATTTCTCTAGATCTGCACCATCAGTGTTTTTGGTTAAAACTGATTCTTTAGCTAAATAAATGTGTTCAGATTAAAGATGGAGTAAACCTTTCCACTCTGAGACTTGCTGTCGCAATAAAATATTAACCTTTTTTTAAGATTATCTCCTTAAATTCGCCAGATAAGTTGAATTGGTCTCTTTCTTAAAGTGTGTTTCTGTGTTTTGGCCTGCAGGTGGGGCTGGTGTACATGTTCAATCTGATAGTGGGAACAGGAGCCCTGACCATGCCCAGAGCCTTCGCCGAAGCCGGTTGGGTGGTCAGCCTGTCGCTCATTGCCTTTTTAGCATTCATGAGGTGAGTCTGCAGCAACCGTAAGGTGGGAATCAAACTCTCATCCCGCTCCGTCTGCCCTGACGTGTTTGTTTCTTTTTTTCCTTTCACCCTCAGATCTGCCTCCTTTCCGCCTGTTTTTATTGCTTTTCTGCTCCCTGCGGGAAACATTACTCTGACTTTAATGATACAGCAGATGCAAGGTCAAGCCTGCTCCTTTTTCCAGGAAGGAGTCTCATTCAGAAAGAATAATATTGAAACGTTGATTTTAGCTTAAAGCGACACAGGTTGAATAATTCATGGAATTCCTGCTGTTTATGCAGAAAAACACTGAACGAAAAATGAAGGTTTTAATAGTTTAAACCTTCACTTTCTGAATGCATTTCATACTGTTTGTTTATTTTGATCCTGTCTTCATTATAATTAGGGAATTTTTTTGGGGTTTATTAGGAGGTTCTATGCAAAGTTTGAGGTAATTTAGTTTTACTTTAAGCTTTGGCTGCTTTCTCATTTATTTATAGGAAGAACTTTCTTTTCCCGTTTTGGAAAGAACTGGTTTTAAATGGGACCAGTTTGGACACTAAGATCTGTTTGGCACCACTTCCTGTTTAAACTAGAGAAAGTTCACCTCCAGGCGCTCGCTGGTGAAGCGGCTCCTTTCGCTCTTATTCCATCCAGAAGACATAAGCGCCGTTTTCAGGAGGTGGAGGCGGGATCATTAAAAATATTCTGAACAGCACTTTAAACCTTAATTTAACTTTCTTCAATGGATAATATAAGAAAAATCTCTTTAAAGTATGGAATAATGATAGAAATAAGATGAGATTTCTGGATTTTTAACAAAAAAAACCCTCTTTAAATAAATGAAATGGCTTAATTAGACAAAAATCAGGTTTTATTGGCCCAGCCAGAGTCCAGAACTACATTGTGGGTTTAGATGAAACTTAATTCACAGAGTGAAGCCTGGTTTATGCTCAGAAATCAGGTCGTCTGTGTGTGTCTCAGTTAATGCAGATATGCCCCGCCTCCCCAAAAATGTAGGTGACCACAGACGGTGCCGCACATAGCGTTGCAGGTCGGAGAGAAAGGAGGCTACATCCGCTCTACACTATGCATATATTTGGTATCTAAAGGCAGAAACTCTGGCTGTAGTGCCGTCCACAGTGCCACACAAACCGACGCAAGGACACCGTTTTGGCATAGCGCAGACCATGCTTCAAAATTGGGTATAAAACAAAAAATATTCTGCGTCATACCTGCGACATGCTAACTGCGACACACTGCTGCAGGAGGATAACCAGCCCTTTAGGTGGATAACGGATTAGAACTCGAACGGCTAGAGACTCAACTTTCCCACAGGCAAAGTAAGGAAAAAACAGACTAAAGGAAAATCCAAAAAACAATACTTTATTAAAAAGTTCAACTGTTTCTGTCAATCATTTCAAAAAGAGATGCTAATGTTTATTTATTACAACTAGTGAAATATTTCAAGCTTTCATTTCTCGCAAAGATTAAAAACTTCAAACTGGGCATCTTGGATAGATAGAAAATGACAATAGATTGTAGGGTCAATATTATTTGAGGCCATTTCTCAATGTGTAAACATGTGAAACGGCCAACGATTCGACTATTTTCGATACTCAAGAATAAACCACGATATGATTCGATTAATTGGTTATTTTTATTTTTTATTTGTTTTAAACCTTACAGGCTAAACAATGTTTCAAATTTGAATTAAATCAATGAAAGCTGTAATATTGTTATGCTTTTTTTTGAGAAACAGCAGCAAATAACAGAAGTAGAAAAAGTTGCATGCAAAAATACTGCAGAAAATCAGTGCAATGAGTGCAATACAATACCTGCGGCTCCAGACGTCCCGCCCCCTCCACAGACGGCTCCACTGCACCTCTCCCAAATTGTAGCTGATCAGCCCAGACAGCGCCAAGAGACAGGAGGCGGCTTGTTTTGTTTTATATGACCAAAATTGCGGAAAGTGACAATAACGTGAAGTTTGATCAGCTTAGAAGAGGCGAAGGTGCAGCCGAGAACGCTGGGACCCTTCTTTCCACCTGGATCTCCGGCTCTTTTTTGGCCTCATGTCCCCTCGTGGCCGCCGGACTAAACTTCGCCTCCCCACTTCTCGCCGCCTGGGCGTATCTAGACCCACAGCGCTTAGCTGAGACCACGCTTCAATACTGAGCATAATTTAAAAATGTCTGCATCAAGCTCACTGCAACACACACTGCTGTAAGAGTATAACCAGGAAGCTTAGGTAGGAGGGCAAAATAGGTTTAAGCGCCACGCGCCAGCACGAGGAAAATGCAGCCCAGGAGCAAATGGATAAAAATAGACGGGAGGAAAAATAAATACATGCATCGATTCTCTTGCGGATCGTATCGATGCATCGGATCGTCGGCTGTTGGATCGATGCATCGATACAAAACCATTATTATTTACACCCGTAATGCTTAGCAATACGCAGAGAACACAGTGGACAGAATGACTGAACGGGAAACCCTTACACACGGAAAACGATGGAGAGCAGAGGTGAAAAAATAGTTTATGCCTCAAAGAATCTTGGCAATACCATCTTTTTCCATTTTAGGTATCTAAGAATAAACTGCAGGCAACACACATTTCTACACAGACTTCCATGATACACATCAGGCATCCCCAAAGCCTATCCTGGAGGGCCGCTGTCCTGCAGGTTCTAGAGGTTTCTCTGCTTTAGCACAGCTGATTCTGATGATTGCAGTTCAGCAAAAGCCTGAAGAACAACTATCGATGTAAATCAGCTGTGCTGAAGCAGGGAAACCTCTAAAACCTGCAGGACAGCGGCCCCCCCAGGACCCACTTTAGGGATGCCAGTCCAGAAGGCAACACAGTGCACACACATTTACACCATGTTACAAAGGGTATAAATACAGCTGATGGCTGCTTTGTCTTTCATGTATTGTGAGTTTTTTTGGACAGCATCTGCCGCCCCGTTCCGGTCGGGCAGATGAAGTGAATCGTCTTTAGTGTCTTGATTTTTGTCCTAAGAGAATTCTACCGTTTTGAGCCTTAAGAAGATCAGTAAAAGTTTGTTTTAAACATGTCAGGGCTCTGAGCATGATTTCATGCACCCAGCAGTTAGCTTGGTGTTTTTAACGTGTCGTGGAGATGAGCAGTCTGTGGTTTCTCTTAGATCTTCATCTGCATTCTTGGTTCCTCTTTATGATAATTGATTCTCTGTCCGATGCATCTTTATTAAACAAACCTGGATCTGTTGATCTCTACGTTAAAAACTCTGGAGGTGATTAACTGCATGCGTTTCCTCTCCTGTTTTTTTCAGCTATATGACCACCACGTTTGTGATCGAGGCGATGGCGGCGGCCAACGCTCAGCTGCGCTGGAAAAGAAGAGAGCAGGAAGAGGTGAGAGGATGACCTCGGTGTCTGCCTGATCATCTGTAGCAGAGTGGATCACAGCATTATAATGTAACCAGTGGCGGCTGGGGGAGTTTTCTCCAGGGGGCGCTATAACTTCAAAATAGATGTATAGCAAAAAGTTATCACACCGGTATATTATTATAAATGCCAACAACAAAAAACCTTATAAAATGTTCTGCAAAGTTCTTTAAATCAGTCCTACCTGTCTTAATCCATGCAGCCATCTTAGATTTAGTCTTAGTCTTCAGGACGAATGCTATTGTTAGTCCTTAGTTATTACAATATGTGATAATTTCAGTCGGTTTTAGTCAACAAAAAGGTTTTATTTAGATTTTATGTTCCGAAAAAAGGTAAACTTTTACAAGTTCGATAACAAGATGATTCTTTACCAGACTGACGGCTCTAGCCTAGAGCAGAGGTCATGGATTAGTGGCCAAGGGGTATAAAGAAAACAGTTGATTGCATTGACTCTTCAGCAATCCTCACACTAAGCACATGCTTGTAGCTTATTGAGTAGAGGGGAAAACTCCCTTTGAACAGGAAGAAACCTCCAGCAGAACCAGGCTCAGTGTGAGCGGCCATCCTGCTGAGGCGGATTCACTGGGGTTCAAGGAGATTAGAAGCAGCATTACATAGAAAGAAGCAGCACAGATACAAAAGACAACTGTCAACCAGCTCCACAGGCGGCCCCGCCCAGGAAACACACAGCCAGGCAGACGAAAGCTCCGAGCCAGCAATTCCCATGTCAGAGGATGAAGAGAGCACATCCAGTTAGTCACAGTAAGAGAAACAGGCCTACACTGGAAAACAGGCCAAGCTCCAACATCTAGAAACAAAGGTGTTGATGGCAGCAGCACAGCGCTGATATTTCTCTCCAGGATGGAGTCACAGCCAAAACAGGGAACAGACCAATAGATGAAGCTACTATGAGAAAAGCAGAGAGCAGAACGCTAGAGATTGAACTAACAGATTCTGCAGAGTGGGAGAGAATAGAGATAGAATGAAAAGCAGAATGATGAAAAAGGGGTCCCTATGTCCTCCAGCAGTCTAAGCCTATAACAGCAGAACTATAGAGATAGCTCAGATTTACAATCAATGAAATTAAATTAAAACCAAACCAAAAAAAATAAATACATTTTTCAAGGTGTTGGTTTTATTCTTTATTATAAAATGACACAAGAAATGGTTATTAAAGTTAAAATATCTCCATGCAGTGGTGGCCGCATACGGAGGCCTCTGCCCTTAATGGACCGATCCCGGGTTTAAATTCCTGCCCGTGACCTTTGTTCATTTTTTCTCCCATTTATGCCATTTTAGCATGAGCGTAGGTTTGCATAGGGACCATGGGGACCATAGGGACATGTCCCTACCAAAATTTTGAACCGACCTAATTGTCCCGACCAATAATTGGATGTGAGCAACATGTTTATAATTTCCAGCAGTAGTTGTTGCAGCAGTGGCTTCTTTTTCCTCTCTCAGCTCCTCTGCCTGGTCTCTCCTGTCCCTTTTCATGTAGCAGCGCATGGAACTGTGCTGCGCTGTTTAACTCCACTCTCATTGGTTGTTCTGCCTTAGGTTCCGCCTTCTCTGTCTCTGATTGGCTGTTTTCTAGTCCGTATGCGGATGCTTGGAGCACAAAATTAAACATTTATTCACACTAGAATGCCGCTGGTTACTACAATTAATATTAGGCTGCAAAACTAGTCCCAATTAAAAAAATGAATATCATGTACACTAAAAAACAAAACCCTTTTTTTTTTTCTTTTATAAAACAAAATATTCTGAGTCAGCCAGGAGTTCTGAAGACTGCTGGAAAAATTGGCAAATAAAGGCTGTAAGCATCAACATTTCTGATTCTTAGCCAATTAGCAATTCTACACTCACCGGCCACTTTATTAGGTACACCTGTTCAACTGCTCGTTAACACTTAATTTCTAAGCAGCCAATCACATCTCAGTGCATTTAGGCATGTAGACATGGTCAAGACAATCTACTGCAGTTCAAAGCGAGCATCAGTATGGGGAAGAAAGGTGATTTGAGTGACTTTGAACGTGGCATGATTGTTGGTGCCAGAAGGGCTGGTCTGAGTATTTCAGAAACTGCTGATCTACTGGGATTTTTCACGCACAACCATCTCTAGGGTTTACAGAGAATGGTCCGAAAAAGAAAAAACATCCAGTGAGCTGCAGTTCTGTGGGCGGAAATGCCTTGTTGGATGCCAGAGGTCAGGAGGAGAATGGCCAGACTGGTTGGAGCTGATAGAAGGGCAACAGTGACTCAAATAACCACCCGTTACAACCAAGGTGGGCAGAAGAGCATCTCTGAACGCACAGTACATCGAACTTTGAGGCAGATGGGCTACAGCAGCAGAAGACCACAATGGGTGCCACCTCTTTCAGCTAAGAACAGGAAACTGAGGCTACAATTTGCACAAGCTCATCGAAATTGGACAATAGAAGATTGGAAAAAAAACGCTGCCTGGTCTGATGAGTCTCGATTTCTGCTGCGACATTCGGATGGTAGGGTCAGAATTTTGCGCCTACAACATGAAAGCATGGATCCATCCTGCCTTGTATCAACGGCTCAGGCTGGTGGTGGTGGTGGTGTCATGGTGTGGGGAATATTTTCTTGGCACTCTTTTGGGCCCCTTGGTACCAATTGAGCATCGTTGCAACGCCACAGCCTACCTGAGTATTGTTGCTGACCATGTCCATCCCTTTATGACCACAATACCCAACCCAACTTCTGATGGCTACTTTCCGCAGGATAATGCGCCATGTCATAAAGCTGGAATCATCTCAGACTGGTTTTTTGAACATGACAATGAGTTCACTGTACTCAAATGGCCTCCACAGTCACCAGATCTCAATCCAATAGAGCATCTTTGGGATGTGGTGGAACGGGAGATTCGCATCATGGATGTGCAGCCGATAAATCTGCGGCAACTTTGTGTGATGCCATCATGTCAATATGGACCAAACTCCTGAGGAATGCTTCCAGCACCTTGTTGAATCTATGCCACCAAGAATTGAGGCAGTTCTGAAGGCAAAGGGGGTCCAACCCGCTACTAGCATGGGGTACCTAATAAAGTGGCTGGTGAGTGTATATCATCAAAAGAAAATACTATATTTACCTTTCTCTTAGTCGTTCAAATGAAAGCATTTTCAAAGTGGAAAACAGTCCTAATTCCACATTGATCGGAGCCGATGATACTTCAAACATTGATAAACAGCATCTAATGAGTGTAGAGCTTATAAAATTTTTATTAATGTAGCAAAATGCTGCTTTTCTCTTTTAACAATGAATTCCTCTTATCAGTACGGATGCTCACATAGAGCATAAAAAAGGGCATATCGCATAGCACCAATGACACCCGACCAATAGTGTCCCTACCAAAGTTCAAATCGAACCTACGCCCTTGCATTTTAGTGCCACAAAACTTTGGGGAAAAAAGGAGTAAATTAAAGCAGCTTATGTCTTAAAGTGCCAAAATGTCTGAATTTGAAGTCCTTGTTGCTCGCCCCCCATCTAATCGAATTCAGGTGTCATTTGCCTCCCGGCTATAAAGTCCTGATTCAGAAGAAGTCGTCACTGTAGACCTAAACTCCCTTTTCAGTTGAATAAACAAAGTCTTTCATCATTTTCACTCTGACTTAGAAAAAGGCTTTGCTCTTTTCCAACGGCTCGGCCTTTGCTCTGCCTCCCTGAGGTCATCCGGCTTAATTCCCTTCAGGTTTCAGCTAAGGAGTTACGATCCTGCGGACGATAGCCCGGCTCCACCGCACCGCCTTGATTCATAACCCCCGTCTTCCTCCCACCTAATGGAAAACAAGGCGGGAGTAAAACTGGGAAGGTTTGCCTCGATATGCCCTTTATTTCTCTCTGCCTGAGTGAAATTTATACATTTGCAGTGATGCATTAATGGGGGAAGAATTGCTTTTACGTTTTATGAGGCTGCAACACCAGTTAGGGAATGGGGTGCTGCTCATCATTCCCAGCTTCTTTAAAGGGACAGTCTGACAAAACGCAAAGAAGAGATGTTTGTTTTCTTTTTAAAGCATTTGTAATTTTTTCCCCTAAGGCAGAAATCCTCCAACCTCCTCGGTATAAAGCGGCGTTTGTTCTTTCAGCACGGGGGAAAGATCACTTTCCCGTTCCTCCGTACTCAAACAGTGAATTTGATGAGTGAAATTATGCTGAGCTGGAAAGTCTTTCATTAGCGAAGCTCGCAGCTTTTAAATGACCTGCAATGAAGAAATTCTACTGTTGTAAAACATTTTCTAAAGATGCAGCTTCTGCATTTTTCTTGACCAGTCATCAACTCTGTCCTTTTTTCCTTAGTTTCCTCCGACGTGCTTTGGTTAAAAACTTTCCGAGTAACTTTAGTAAAAAGTAAAAAAGAGAGTTTCAGTAAGAAAATGTTTTTTTTTAAATACGCATAATGTTCAAAATTAGATTTGTGACTTTTTATTTCCTTCAGAGAACTCCAGTTCTCAGCTTGCTAACAATAATAGAATAAAATTAACTCCATACATTTTATCCGCTTCGTGATGCACTGAAGGAGCTCAAATACATCAGAGGTTTTGATTCTGATTAGGGACGCACGATATAATCGGCCCCCTCATCGGGTATCGGCCTTAAAACTGAATATCGACATCGGCCAAAACCCCACCGATATTTAACCCGATATTTGATCAGCTTCTGAGTTTCTAAAAGCTCCAAAAAAAAAAAAAAACTTCTTCTTCTTCCTCAAAAACTTCTTTTTTACAGACTTAAAACTTCTAAAAATCGAGGGAAAAATATTGATCCATTAAAATATCCCAATATCTTCATATGCTGATATATTTCCATTAAAAAACACCATATCAATCTCTTTTACTAATGAAATATTGCTATGTCATCGTTATGCTACCTAAATCCCCCGAAAATTCACAAAATTTGCCATATTTTTATATGTTGATATATTGGCGCGGTAACGTCAACCCAACTAACAAAATCTCACAAGAATTTGCAGGTAAAATATCTACGAGAGTTTGTAACAGAACGCATGAAATTTCACGAGAATTTTGAAAAGTAAAATAGATCGATACCGCGCTTAAAATTCAATTTGATATCAGCATATGAAAATATATTTAAGCATAAGTCTATTATTTTTCAAAGTGTCAGAAATGGATAACAAAACTGCTATTATTTTCAATGACTACTTATTTTTGTCCAGCTTTAACATCGGTATCGACATCGGTTATCGACTACATGAGTTTAAAAATATCGGCATATCGGGATATGCGGCAAAAATCCCAATATCCTGCATCTAATTCACGGTACTTAAAACGTTCAGATCGTAAAGCAGCAGGAGCAGCAAGCTTGGCGTGCTGCTTAGTTTTTGATGCTTGTACAAGTTTAGCGGATTCTGATCTTGGCGTGTGTACTTATTATAGTCTATACCAAAGTAGGAATATTCCTTTTTCCTAAGTCCAATTTAGTATTTATTTAATTTGCAAAATAATCGTTAGTTGCAGGCCTAGCTCGTCTCGCCTGCATGATTTGGCCTGCATGGCGTTGGCAGATTCAGCTCGTTCTCTGCAGACTCTGGATCGTCAGCTCCTCCTCCTGCAGCACTTCCAAGCTGTTCTGTTGTTTCCAGATGTGTGAAATTCAGATCCAGCAAACATCTAGTTTTTTTTTGTTTAACTGGTTGTTTAAGTTGTGACATAAAAAATGAAACTCTAAACCTTGGTTTGGTTTTCCTCAGACGGACGACAGCGATTCCACCTCCGACTATTCGGATGACGATTCGGGGCGAGGTCGAATGGAACCAGAAACGAAGCCCATCCTCTCTGTCCGTGAGTGAGCCTCAGATTCACCATAGAGCCCTGTGTTCACATTAATGATGAGTTATATTTGAAATTTGAGGCATAATTTGATCAAACGTATTATTAATTGCTCAATTTTATTGTTATTTACTTAGAAAAGAGTAAAAGGGTCATAAAGGTGGAGATTACCAGTTATTATGGTTGTATTCAAATCTCCACAGATGAATCCAACGGTCTCACTGCAAAAATGATCTAAAAATGAGTAAAGAAGTCCAAAAGTAAGTGTATTTACCCTTAATTTGAGTAGGTAAATAAGATGATTTGCCAATGGAATGAGTATTTTAACTCTTAAAATAAGATAAATAGATATTATACACTTGAAATAAGACAATGCAATTGTGTTTTCTTATTTTAAATGTAAATTGTCTTGTTCCATTGGCAAAGTGTCTTACTTACCTCCTAAATTCAAGAAAAAATGCACTTAATTAATGAAAAAATGACTTATTGAGATTTACATTTTTTGCAGTGCTCTTCTTCTTTTGTCACACTGTAAAAAATGATCCAGAAATAAGTAAAATCGTCTTAAATAAATATTACTGTTTTTATACGTATATATATATATATATATATTTTTTTTTTACTATTTTTAAAAAAGATGAAATTGTCCAGAGAGCTGTTCCAAACTAAATTTATTTTTGTTTTACACTTGTGTAAACAAAATGACAAATAAATCTAGGTTTAAGCAGTCACACAAATGTGCACCTTAGAAAAATGTATAAAAATAACATTCTAGTGAGTAAAAAACCACCTGGTCTCCTCACATACACCTGCCTCAGCCACGCTTTCATCATCTCCTCATCCATCCAGCCCTTTTCATTTGCCTTAATAACGACTCCAGCTGGAAAAGTCTCTTTAGGCAAAGTCTTTCTCTTAAAATCACCATGGTGGCGGATTTGCTGTCCACACTTCCCCTTCGCGTTCTCGCCAAGCGGTCTCAGCAACATCCGCAGTAGTAACACATAGAGGCGCACATTTTGAGGCAAAAAGACGCATTTATATCGCCTTATGAGTGTGGCTTAAAATTACACGTAAGAGTAAATAAGATAGTTTTGCCAAATGGAATAAGTATTTTTGCTCTTAAAAATAGGGATATTTAGATAATATGCACTTTTTAAATAAGATAATGTAATTGTGTTTTTCTTATTTTAGGCTTAAATTGTCTTGTTCCATTGGAAAAATGTCTCTTTTTTACCTCACTCAACTCCAAGAAAAAATGCATCTTATTCAAAGAAAAATGACTTACTCTAGATTTCATTTTTTTCCAGTGCAGAGGAAAGCCCTTCAGCCTCTCATTTGTGAACCACTTCCTGTTGCTCCATTGAAATGCATTAAAGTTAGTGGATTATTATCGAAGTTTCCATGTTTTCTTTACTGAAAAACGATCACTAAAGCAAACTTTATCCAGTTATCTGTTGTTTTCGATTTCCTGTTGAACCAGGAACTTTTTTCCTGTTTCCACAGAGAGATCGGGTCACGTCGATCACTTTGACATTGTGGAGCGGGTGGAGATGGGTCAGATGGCCTCCATGTTCTTCAACAAAGGTAATCTTCTTTGCTCTGCCTCAAGCTTCTTCTCTCTCCTTGATATTCAATTAGCCGCGGACGCCATCATCATTAGCCGCCTCTAATATTTATGGACGAGTCGGAAGAGTGTGTGGGATAATTCATCAAGATTTTTTTCCTCAAACCTTTTCACGAGCGGCCCTCATTTACAAAGGGAGGCGGCTGGCGGTTTAATTGGCTGTAATTATATATGGATAAATTGCCTTTGGTGATAATTAGCTGTTTGAGAGGCCGTCGGCGCCGAGCATGTGTGTGGGTGGAGGTACTACCTGGACTCTCTGCTAAATACCTGAATGATTGTGGAGCTAATGAAGCCTCTTCTAACTGGTGACGTAAAGCTGGAGTCAGAATCACCTTGAGCCGCAGAGAAAGCCATCCCTGCAGCTTTCCAGTCAATACGTCGTCTCTGCCCCGTTAGCATGCAGAGGCCCCCCTCCCCCTCGCGTCTCCTCTCCTGCCTTGTCGGCTCGCGTTAAGCAGCTGGAAGCACGAGCGTGCGACCAGAGAGTCTGCAGTGTCCCTGTTGTTGCAGGAATAAAGGAACAGCAAAAGGTCGGAGCTGAGACGACCTCCTCTGTGCTGGCATGCTGTGTCCTGCAGCCTGTGGGCAGCAGGGGGAGCGCTTGCCACACACGCAGCCACACACACGGACCTGGCCTCATGTCCTGCCACACGTGTGAACGCGCTCCTGCGTGCCGCGGAGCTGCTGAAGCTGCAGCACCTCACCTGGTGGAGGAAATGATACAGAAGAAGCTCCTGGCGAACGACCGCTCTCACCTAGACGCATGTGCTGGGTGCAAGACACACGTGGCCGTATCGATTCGGGACGAGCAAATGACTTTAGTCCCCCTGACAGGGAAAATGGAGAAGATGGGTTGTGTTTATATCCCTTTATAGGGAAAGGTTCCCTTGTTGATCACCTTACAAATGGAGTCCGCCCTCGTCCCTCAGTGAGGTCTAGAAGCACAAGATCTATATCCAGCCATTCAGCATTGATGCTGCTACATGGCTGTACTTCTTATTTTGGCTTTTGACCAATTAGATGAGCCCTTTAATGATTTATTACCTGCTGTAAATTAAGTCGAAAAAAAAGTTAAGTAAAAAAAGGTAAAAAGCTAATTAAAAAAATTAATAAGCCTTGTTAATGATTATATTTAGGTTTATAAACTAAGAGTGTAAGTGAAGTATGTAAATAAGTAATGTTTATCTATATAGCACCTTTCACAGACATAAAGGGCACAAAGTGCTTCACAAAATTACATTAGAAATAAATCATTTACAGTCACAAAAGACATGATCATAAAACGACCCTTAATCTACTAGAATTTTAATGCTTTCTTAAACAAATAGGTTTTCAGTTCACTCTTAAAAAGATCAACAGAGTCAAGTAAGTGCAAAGAAAGCGGGAGATCGTTCCAGAGCGCCGGCGCCCCCGCCTGAAAGGAGCGATCGTCCCTGGTCCTGTAACGAGTACGAGGGACCATGAACAGGTTTAGGTCTGGAGACCTAAGCCTCATTGAGGGGGTGTAAGGATGCAACAGGTCTCTAATAGGGCTGGGTATTGTTTGGAACCTCACGATTCACTGGAAAAACGATCTAGAAATAAGCAAAAATGTCTTAAATTAAGTGTATTTATCCTTAATTTGAGCAGGTAAAATGAAATAGTTTGCCAATGGAATGAGTATTTTTACTCTTAAAATAAGATAATTAGATAATATGCACTTGAAATGAGACAATGTAATTGTGTTTTCTTATTTTAAATGTAAATGGTCTTGTTCCATTGGCAAAATGTATCTTTTACCTCCTCAATTCTAGAAAAATGACTTATCTGGATTTAGATTTTTTCCATTGTTCAATTCGATTATTGCTGTTGTGATTCAATGCTCAGTGTGTGAGCGGCCATCTGCTGAGGCCCACTGGGGTTCAAGGAGACAGAAGCAGACATAGAGAAAAGCATAGATACAAAAAGGCAGCTCCACAGGCGGCCCGCCCAGAAAAACACACAGCCAGGCAGACGAAGCTCGAGCCAGCTCCCATGTCAGAGGATGAAGAGAGCACATCCAGTTAGTCACAGTCAGAGAAACAGGACTACACTGGAAAACATTGGTATTGCCCAAAAAAGGGCATCGGCGCAACACTAGAATTTTCCTATTATTTTTCCTTTAGTAATATTCTACTATTATTTCCGACAGTCCTAATATGTTTACATACATCCAGTCTCTCTCCGTACTCTGTCATGCCTCATTGCTCTGAGAAAGTTCCAAGTACTCGGTTCGATCCCCACAGCCTGCATTCTGGGTTCCTGAGTAAGACCCTGAACCCCTCACTGCTCCCCGGGAGCCGCACAGTGGCAGCCCACTGCTCCCCAACAGGATGGCTTAGATGCAGACAGGGAATCTCTCCAGTGAGATTAATAAAGTTCAGTTTCTATTTCTATATTCCTCTTGTGGCAAAGACAACTGCAGATCAGTTTGTTCCTAACTTTCTAAAAAAAAAAAATCTAAAAACTGCAGCTGATTGATTTTCTGATCTGGAAAATCTGTTTTGCAGCTTTTTGAAAATGTTTATATTTGCATATCCTGCAGCCGCAGTTATCAGAAAATCATCTGCTAATTGATGAAGACGCACAAAAAAGATCTGCCCTGCGCGCTCAAACACGTTTGCACCCATTATGAGACACGCAAACGTTAACCTGTTAATCAGCCCTTTGGTTCAGTCAGGTGTACGGGGTCAAAATAACCCCTAAAACATGCAGGAGCCCAGCTGTAGGTGGATCCTGTCTGGGCTCACAGGCAGCTAAAGCTTCTTCACCGTGTTAACTGAGCAGAATGAATGCAGACAACATTAATCGAGTGCAACGCCGACTCTCTGCTCTGTTAGAGAAATAAAATGGAGGCGTGAATTCATCCTGCCAATCAGAGCTGCTCATTTACAGCCAATTAGATTGCTTCTCTGCTGCTGAGCTCCTCTTGGAGGACATCTGACTTCCTTTCTGTTAGAAACTGACGTGTCGACGGCGGTGCTGGAATAGGTTCATGGACATCGCATCAGGCCGACCCACAGCCTCTGACAGGAATGTTGATGGGGGGGGGCTGGCTTATCTGCTGCACTGTAGAAAGCGCAACTTTAACCTTCATGTCGATGATTTGAAAGTTGATTAGAAGACGACTTTGGTAAAAGTCACACAGAGAGCCTGACGGAGCGCTGTCCTTGCGTCAGCATCTTGTCTCGGCCATTGTTTCCTGTGTGATATGATGCGTTGGCTGAGCAAACATCAGGACTGTTGCTCCAACGTAAGCCCTCCTTTCCCCTCAACGTATGCAGGAGCGTTGCCTGGAATACTAATGCAGTCTGCGGTGAAACGGGCTTCTGTCTGTGATTAGAATCGGACATGAACACATCTACTGCTGCTCCTTTACTGCAGAGGAACATCCACGCCGTTTGGAAGATGAATGCTCATGTTTACATCTTTGTTTCCCACTATAAGCCTCTGATGGGTGAGAGAGGCAGTTTTAATTCAGTGTCATAAAAAGACCGACTAGTCAGCCGAGCGGATCAATATTCAGACTGCTTTGCCAGGAAACTAGTTTGCCAGATGAAGGCTAAATTTGTCTCTTTAAAGGGAAGAAAAGCAAAAATGTCTCTGATTGATTAGTAGTCTGCTTCAGCTTGTAGATGATGGCGGCTTTTAAATTACAACAAACAGGAAATAACTGGTATAAAAACATGACATAAAGGTTTTATTATTATCTTAAATAAGGTGGAGTGAGAAGTTGAAGGATTCAAAAAACCAGCAGGAAGAGACGTTTCGCTTCCCATCCAGGAAGCTTGTTCTATTTCTCTGAAACGGGGGATCATTAAAGGGCAGGGGTTGACGTTAAGGATTTTTACCTGTGACTTTCACATTTCATTTGCCTAGAAACAATTTTTACTTGCCCAGTATAATGTTTGATAAATATAGTTCCTAATAACATGTTTGTTTTTAAATGTTTTTTTGTAATTCAGTAAGTTTCCAGGTTCCTGGTGTGTATCTGTGCGTCAGATAATGAACTCAAGCCTACATTACCGTGTTAACATGCTTTTCAATCCTTCCTGCACATTCTTTTCAAACTAAACTTTTGCTTTAAACTGTTGTGTGTGCTTGGAAAAATATAAATTGTTAAAAATCTAAAAAAAAAGCTTGACAGGTTAAAAACTGAAGATAAATCACAAGACAGAAGTCAATGTCACAAATGAATAACTTTTATTTTAGAGTCACGGTATGTTTATACAAGATAATACTATTAATATAATGTGACTTTTCTAGAGAATCATTATACATAGTTATTTTATTCAGGGTTTCCACAGTCTGACATCATTTCAGAATTTCCTGACTTTAACTGACTCAGGGTTAGTTTTCCCTGACAGAATAAATGCAGCAACAAGACAATAATAATAACATAACTGGTCACCAATCTAACATGTTTAGCTCTATAACATTTAAATGCACCTCTCCAATGTCTAAGAGAAAAATATTTAATGAACATTTTTAATGTATGACCTGCATCACTGTACAGAAGACTGCCATATGATAGAAATATTTACACTGTGCGCATTTTCCTAATCCCTGACCGATAATTTTTAATCTAGGGTTATCTGGGTGGTGGGCGAAATGGATGGAGGGTAAAATAGCCTTGTTGTTGTCTTTTAGCCTGTCAAGTCGAAAAAAAAAATCACGCGGCTTTTTCAAATCACGCGAGAATGTGTGCAAAACAACAAAAATGGCGCCGGCAACGCTTCTAAGGTCGTTTTCAGCGAATGTCGGTGATTTTAAAGTAATTTTGAGTGATAAATAATAATTTTTTGCAAATTTGTACTCTCCCAACAATAAAACTACTTGCGGGAGATCGGGCAATGGTTATCATCGAGCCTTCAAGGGAATTGTTGGCCTGGCTGAACAGGCAAGGTCTTCAGTTCCCCTGTAAAGAGGTTTGGGTTGGGATGATTGTGGGAAGGGATTAACTAAATCACTGCAGAGACATAGACAGATATGGGGCATTGCAGGCGAACAATGAAGCTAAACGACCCCCCCATTCCAAAAGGGGTGAACCGTTCGTTCGTTTCTATTTGCATGTTTTCTAAACAAAAACCAGGCTTTGTTGCCGCGGCTGTATAAAGCAGGGGTAACCAATTAAAAAATCAGCTGGGTCTGAATAAAGAAAATCATCAACCAGTAAAGGTCTGGAGAAATTTTAAATTATAATCTGTTCCTTTTCAACAGAATTTAACGCTTGAAATAAAATTAGCTTTTTAAGCATTCATGTTGTTTTCCATTTTCAAAAGTAGAAAATAGCAATGGTTCAGTTTGGTACATAGATAATTTCCTGATTCCCATATTTTCTCAAACCCCTGAACTGAGCCGCTTGTTATTTTCCTTCTTTTCTGTCTTAATGTTGGCAGTGGGCTTTGAGGCTTGCTTGCCTGCAAGGCGTTTAAACCTGGTTTAACCAGAGACTAAGCTTCATTCTCAAGTAAGCATATCAAGGAGGCATCATTTGAGCCTGGATCCAGATTTATTGTTGATTCTGTTCATGGTGGAAGAATCACGCTTCACAAGCAGGCAGCAGGCGGAGCCTGCAAACATCCCTCTAAATGTGCGAGGGTCATCTTTTGAGCACGCCATTTCACTTTTTCTTTTACCAGCGCTCAACGCGAAAGTTCTTCCATGCGCGGTAGCAACTATATCTCTTTATCAATGCAGGTGTCGGAGCCGACGCTCGAATGCTTTACCAGATAATAACAGGGAAAAGTGCGTTTCATGCTTGGACACTTAATCTGTGACCTAAAACTAGTTGGTTCCACAGGAAGGAGCCTGATAACTAAAAGATCTGCCTCCCATTCTACTTTTAGAAATTCACAGGAACCACTAGTAAACCTGCAGATTGAGAGCGAAGTGCAAAGCCTGTGTTAGGGAACATAAGGAACAATCAGATCTCTGATGTCAGATGGAGCTTGGCCATTTTAAGGCTTTATTTCAGAGCTGGTTAGATTTAATTTTTTTTTTTTTTTAGACCAATGGGTTCCAAGCGAATGTTTTCCAAGCCCCGCCCATCTCTCCTCGGTTTCCTTCTGACCAAATGCAGCCTGGAAGCTTTTCCCTGACAGGCCGCCATGTCTGCTGTCCGTTCGCTCAGAGATAATGTGCTGATGGATACTAAAGCTTCCTGCAGCTGCATGAAGACTCGGTTCGCCGTGTTTTTGCCTGTGGCTCTGGGTAATTGGATGATATTAGTTAAAGTCTTGTGAAAGTCTGCACCCCCCCGCGGCCTCACAGTCACTAACCGACAGACAGAGCAGAGAACAGGACTTCCTGCTTCTGCCTGCCGTGTGGGTGATGTGTCTTTGTCATCGAGGAAAATAAGACTGTCCCCTCTTCAAGGTCCCGTCAGTGCCTGCTTCACCTGCTTTATATAAAAACAAAGCTGGCTACAGATTTCTTTAACCTCTGGTTAAAAGAAATAAAATGATAGGATACTTTTTTTGTCATTTAAAACAAAGCAAAAACATTCATTAATTTTTAGTTCATAAGATCATAATACATGATGGATATTGGGATTTTGGCCGATATCCCGATATGCCGATATATTTTAAAAAACTCATGTAGCTCGATAACCCGATAATTCCATCGATACCGATGTTAAAGCATGAAGCTGGACAAAATATAAGTAGTCGTTGAAAATAGCGAGGTTTTGTTATCCATTTCTGACACTTTGAAAAATAATATACTCAAATATATTTTCATATGCTGATATCAAAATTGATTTACTAGATCATACAGCGGTATCGATCTATTTTACTTTCAAAATCCGCGTGAGGAAATTTCATCGCTTTCTGTTACAAACTCGTCGTGATATTTTGCAAAATTCTTCTGAGATTTTGTTAGTAAAATAGATCGTCACATATGCGTCAATATATCAACATATAAAAAATATGGCTTTAAATTTGCGTGGATTTTTAGGGGCATTTACGTGAGCATAACGATGACATATAGCAATATTTCATTAGTAAAAGAGATTGATATGGTTAATTTTTAAATGGCAATATATCAGCATATGAAGATATTGGGATATTTTAATGTATCAATATTTTTCCTCCATCGTCTTTAAAAGTTTTAAGTCTGTAGGAAAAAGAAGTTTTTGGGGAAGAATAAGAAGTAGTATTTTTTTATTTTTAGACTTTAGAAACTCAGAAGCTGATCAAATGTCGGGTTAAATATCGGTGGGGTGGCCGATGTCCGATATTCAGTTTTAAGGCCGATACCGATAGGGGGCGATTATATCCTGCATCCCTAAATACAATTAATGAATATTTATGAAGTTCATTTTTTCCCATCAGTCAGTTTAGTTTTTGAAGTTATCTAATTATAATTAAAACAATCATCTAGTTCATTGAATTTATTGTCAAATATCATATTTCTATAAACCGCTACTTTTTCCCCACGCTTTGTAGGTGCAGCTTTTCTTTCGATTTTTTCTAACCACCAGAAGGGGAAGTCAAAGTCGGAAGTTTAAGAATAAGGTGCCAATTTTCATTTAGCACAACCAGCTAGCAAACCGGCACGACGAAGAACCAATGAAGAGACTGAGCTCAACTCCTGCAGAGCTGAAATAAAGAGCTGATGAATCTCTTCATCTTTCAGTAGAAGCTCTGATGCTACGTTCAGACCACAAGCAGCAGGAGCCGCAGAAATGCTGCTTCATTTTTGACGCTAGTACAAGTTTAGTTCTGACTAAAGTTCTGCGGCTGAAGCATCTTTGCTGCTCTGGCTGCGCGGTGGGAAAGTGGGTCTGATGCGCAGTGGGCGGAGCTACCCTATCCTTTCTGTGCCTGGAACAATGGCAGCCATATTAGCTGTGATCAGCGGGTAAAAAGTAGTTAGAATCTATGTTGAAGGGAGAAAGTCCTCCTGAAAACATGGTCTGTGCAGTCAGTTCATCCAGATTACCATCCTGCCTTCAAAGATTATTTCTCTGTGGGAGCAGCAGCTCAGACCCCCACATGCTGGCGCTGCGCTGTCACTGGGAATCCCCAGCAGCAGCGTCGCCACCTGCCTCAGAGGGTCATGACCCGCTGCTCTGCTGCTCAAAACGAGCTGCAGGAACTTTTGCTGCGCCTTGATGCGTGTCAACCACTGAAGTCAATTGTTGCACGGGTGAATTCTCCTTCGGACCTCAGGATTCCCTTTCAGGAGCTCAGAAGAGTCGCTGCTGCAGAGTTAAGTTGAATAATTTGAACAACTTTTTTAATTGCAAATCTTATGGCAATTCGCAGTTTTAACTAATGCTCCTTTTTTCATAAATGATCCCATCCCCTGATTTTAGAGACGTTTAAACATTTTTTTGTTTCATGCTTTCCTGTATTTTTGCTAATAAATTTCATGCAAAGATTAAAACCAGAAGTTTTGGAGGAAACCTAAACTCAACCTAATTTAAGCTTTGATTTAACCCCTCCCCTGAGGCCTAAATCTCATCCTAACATTGGTGGAAAACAAACATAAATCTGAGGTCAGTGGATTTAATACGACTTCATTGAAATCCTGTTCAGATTAAAGGTCCAAAGTTTTATAACAGACTTATTTTATCCAGTCATTGACTGCAGGATTCACTCCTCCAGGAGCAGCTAGAGACTGTAGATATTTGCTGGCATTCTGTCTTTGACTCTGAAGCAATCCCTCACACCAAGCATGCATGCAGTGACAGTGGAAAGGAAAAAACTCCCTTTTCCAGAACACAGGGGCCATTTTCTTGGCTACAATGGAGGGGTTGGTGTGTTACAGTAATTTAGTGGTCAGGATTTAATCAGACTGATTTATTTCTCTCTTTTTTTTTTTAAGCAATGTTTTATCACAACATAGAAAAGGAAAGTTGAAGCTCTGCTCTACACTCACCGGCCACTTTTTATTAGGTACCCCATGCTAGTAACGGTTGGACCCCTTTTGCCTTCAGAACTGCCTCAATTCTTGGTGGCATAGATTCAACAAGGTGCTGGAAGCATTCCTCAGGGAGTTTGGTCCATATTGACATGATGGCATCACACAGTTGCCGCAGATTTGTCGGCTGCACATCCATGATGCGAATCTCCCGTTCCACCACATCCCAAAGATGCTCTATTGGATTGAGATCTGGTGACTGTGGAGGCCATTTGAGTACAGTGAACTCATTGTCATGTTCAAGAAACCAGTCTGAGATGATTCCAGCTTTATGACATGGCGCATTATCCTGCTGAAAGTAGCCATCAGAAGTTGGGGTACATTGTGGTCATAAAGGGATGGACATGGTCAGCAACAATACTCAGGTAGGCTGTGGCGTTGCAACGATGCTCAATTGGTACCAAGGGGCCCAAAGAGTGCCAAGAAAATATTCCCCACACCATGACACCACCACCACCAGCCTGAACCGCTGATACAAGGCAGGATGGATCCATGCTTTCATGTTGTAGACGCCAAATTCTGACCCTACCATCCGAATGTCGCAGCAGAAATCGAGACTCATCAGACCAGGCAACGTTTTTCCAATCTTCTATTGTCCAATTTCCCATGAGCTTGTGCAAATTGTAGCCTCAGTTTCCTGTTCTTAGCTGAAAAGGAGTGGCACCCGGTGTGGTCTTCTGCTGCTGTAGCCCATCTGCTCTCAAAGTTCCACGTATCTGAGCGCTCAGAGATGCTCTTCTGCCCACCTTGGTTGTAACGGGTGGTTTTTGAATCACTGTTGCCCTTCTATCAGCTCCAACCAGTCTGGCCTATTCTCCTCTGACCTCTGGAGATCAACGAAGGCATTTCCCACAGAACTGCAGCTCACTGGATGTTTTTTTCTTTCCCCAATTCTCGGTAAACCCTAGAGATGGTGGTGGTTGTACTTTCTATGTTAGAGAAGATAACGGTAAAGTAGCTCCACAGGTTGATCTTACCTGTAAAAATGTAAAGAAGACGAGCTCTGAGCAGTTTTCATGTCAAAAACCCATAGCTCTGTCTATGTTACTGTTCAAAGAGAGGAGTCAAGTTACTTGCATCAAAATGACGTTAGTTTCTGGCTTACAGCGTACGTTTATTTTAGATATGGACTAAAGGTCCCTCTTAAAAAAACAAGCAGTCTTCTGAAATCATTTTGTTTGCTTCTGATTTGAGCGTCTATTTAAACTTTGTGTAACTCCTCCACAGGCGCCTTCAGTTCTTTGATTGTTGATGAATCTTTGCGGTCAGAGAAGCTGTAAATCTGCCGTGCTTTATTCCCCCCCCCCCTCTAATTTCCTGGGCAGTAATGAATTATCCGAACAGTCCAGTTAGGCGTTTGACCCTCATTTATTTAGATACCAAGAGGATGATGGATGCGCGGACGTTTCTGCAGGTGATGTGAGCCGAGCGCGTCAGCCGCTGCCTGAGAGAACAGAGGATTTAAAGCTGATTGGCGTTTTCCCCTTAAGGAGTGATTAGGGTAATAATTAATCCATTAATATCTCTCATTAAACAAGAAGACGTGCCGTCGGCATCTGCGGCGGGCGTCAGACGGAGACGTGCAGGTTTAAAATCGATGCCGAGGTTTGACGTCCGGCCATCAATCACCACGGCGTGTTTGGACTGCTGCCGCATATGAAAAATGTTTTTGTTTGCCACCTCTGTTCATCATCCATCCCAGATTCCTTCACATCTTCATCTTTTCTGTGTTTCAGTCGGAGTCAACATGTTCTACATCTGCATCATCGTCTATCTGTACGGAGACCTGGCCATCTACGCCGCCGCCGTGCCCATATCGCTCATGGAGGTCGCCTGGTGAGAACGGTTTTTGCCTTATTACACAGCTGTCGCTCCGTCTGACCATCTTCCCCCCCCGGTCTGACCTCCTGGTCCCGAGGAATAAAACAATCCAGCTTTGAAGGCAGAGACCTGCAGGCCTGCTCACCTCTTGCAGCTTCTTCTCCTTGTTTTGCTCCCAGAAAGGTTTTTATTGAGCTCCAAATAACATATTTTATTGGGTTAAGAGCCAATAAAACACCTCTTGGTGTTTCATCTTGCTGAACCTGAACTTTCTTACCTTGATGTTTTATTTATTGAATTGTTTTCGGTACTTTGATGGAGTTCAGTTTAATCTCTGCTTCCTTTCTGTTTTCCATCAGTTTCAAGTCTGACAGATTTCCTATTTCCTTCATCAAAGCTTTTATGCTCGTTGATGTTTTTAAACGTATTCAAAAATAGTTTCTGCAGAGACGCCAGTGTTTCGCACATTATCAGTTGGTGTTATTCTTAGATTATTATTCAGAGTAATGAAGATGTAAAATATTTTACCCCAAATAGATCTATCAGCTGTTTTTTGTTCTTCTGAAAAAACAGATTTCTCTCATTTTTAATTCAATTCAGTTTATTTATATAGCGCCAATTCACAACATGTCATCACTTTACACTTTTAATAAAACACTATTAGCTCATTTGCAACGAGAGCAGCTGTATCATGGGATCAGGTGAAGCAGAGTCCAGCTAAAAACATTCAACTAATTTTAGTAATCAGACTGTTGCTATGACACAGAGGTAGATGTTTCCCAATTCAGGACTTTTATCCTTAAAAGGCCACATTTATTGAACGTTTACATCCTAGAATCCTGTTATTATTTCTGCCGATTAGATCATTAAAGCTGTATGGAGTGAATTTTTTCCATTATTGTTGCAAAAAAAGAAAATGTTTTTTTTAAAATGGAGATTTGAACAAACAAGAAATGCAACCCAGAGATGAAACTTTGAAAACTTTTTAATAATAATAAAAAAAGATCTTTTTAAAAATTTTTTTCTCTTTTTGGGATTGAGTTTCATCAATTACCTTCTTTTCAAATTGCGTTTTCCAAATCACATCCTATTCCCTTCTAGGGCCGAGCTTTCATGTGGAGGGAGAATATGCATTTTCTATTGGTCTTTGCAGGGTTCCCGCGGGTCCTTAAAAAGTCTCAAAAGGCATTGAATTTTTCAAAATAAAAGTAAGGCCTTAATTGGTATTAAAATGTCAGTCTTTCGTAGGTCTTAATTTTTAAAACATCATAAATAGGATTATTTTTATTACAATTTATTTTTGTAATCTAAATAAAACGTTAAAATTTACTTTTTTTTTTCTTTTATTAAAAAATAAGTATCGGCTCGGCCATTATTGGTTCCGTTCGATAGCGGAACCAATAAAGGCTTGTTGCTGCCAGGGACATTTGGGAGATGCACCATTAACTTTTTGTCTGGTAAATATGAGCAGAAGTAGTAGTATAACTTCAAAATGCGAAAGCTGACGAAACACAAAGCGCCAAAATGGAGTTACAGAGAAACAGCCGGTATTTTCTCCTCGTTTGAATTCCACCCTTTGTCCATGCAACGCCTCCACTTATCACCAAATCAAACATACTAAAAAGAAAAGCCATACAAAAGAAAAAATAGCTGCAAAAAGACTTAACAGCACACTGAGATTTATATTTGGGGCTTTAAAAACTGATTAGTTTTGTTCCCTGCTAAAACAAAGTTTGTGAATTCAAGTTAAATAATTGTTAAAAATAAAAGCTGTCATTTGTGTGTTTTTAGCTTTCTTCCTGTATGGGAAGCTTTTCAACATTTGAAACATTAGTGCAGTGGTTTATGTTAAAATAAACCTTTGGGTTAAGTTGTCGCAAGCAGGTTTTTCTTGTGTTTCTTGTGAATTTGGTCTTAAATTTTTATTTCAAGTGGCATTAAAAGTCTTAAAAAGTCTTGAATTTAACTCGCCTTTATGCTGTAGGAACCCTGCTTTGGAATGTTGGCAATAACATTTAAAATAATCAAGAGCGAGTGTTTGTATCGGACTCAAAGTTAAATGAATTCAATTCAGTTTATTTATATACCACCAGTTCACAACATATGTCATCTTAAGGCACTTTACAGAGACAATTCAACCAGTTCATCCAGTCAGATGGAAAGTTTTCCATCTAAGGAAAACCAGCTGATTGCATCGACTCATTAACTCTTCAGCAATCCACTCACACGAGAGAGCACATCCAGTTAATAGTCACAGTCAGAGAAACAGGACTACACACACTGGAAAACAGAAACTGTTAAAGCTCCAACATCTAGAAACAAAGGTGTTGATGGCAGCGGCACAGCGTCTGAAATTTCTCTCTCCAGGATGGAGTCCCGCAGCCAATGAGAAACAGGCCAAGATGGGGCGGACTCAGGTGGTGGGAGTGTTCAAATCTCGGATGAAATACACTAAAGTTTATGATTAAGGGAGAGAATATTGGGAAAAGGGTGTGAATTTTTATAGTTTCTGGTATGATGGAGTTGCACTATGAGGCATTGAACGTTTTTACCTGGAGGTCAGGAAACTCCACAGATCCGAGATTTTAAGGAACAGGTCAACCAGGAGCCGAGAGGTTCTTCGTCATTTAGGCTTTTTAAAGCTGTGATCTGTGTCATTATGTTCCTCTGACTGCTGTTATGATGAAAAGGAAAGCTGTTTTCTGAGTACTAAGAAGTAGATGTTGAACTAAAGGTTCTGCTTGTTTGTTTCTGTGCAGTGGGAACCACTCCTGCAGCGCCGGGAGTGTGAAGTACAACGACACAGACCCCTGCTGGGGCTCCGTCACCAGGAAAGATGCATACAGGGTGTTTCTGGTAGGTGTCCATGTCTTTTCTCCACTCTGACTGGTTCCCATGGTTACAAACCAGAATAAAATGAAATCCTTTTTCTGGAAGTCAGAGCTTTACTTTCCAAATATGACCTGAGGACCATTTATGGTCTTTGGAGTCATTTTGCAGGAAACCTACAGATAATTTTCTGTCATTTCTTCTTTTCTACTAAAATGAGGCGTTTTATTAATTGATGTGACGTCACCTGTCAATCAGTCCTGGAGGCGCTCTCTGCTCAGCTGCCAGGATTTTCATTAGGAAGGAAAAATAAATCAAAAAGACATCTGACATCTGGTTTGAATGCATGACCCGTGTACGAGGAGGCCTTGGTCCCCGACGTGACCAATCCAGGTACAAATCTGACCTGTCTCTCCCTCTCTTTCGTAACCCCCATTCCTGTCAGCCTACTGTACAAATAAAAAAACCTCTAAATACCATAAAAATCTCAACAAAAAAACTCTTCTTCAATTCAGGTTTATTTCTATAGCTCAATTCACATCATGTCATCTCAGGTCACTTTCCAGTTGACCCAGATCATCCAGTCAGATTGATTCAAAGTTTTTTCTATCTAAGGAAAACCAGCTGGTGCATCGTCGACTCAAATTGACTCTTCAGCAATCCCCTCACACTAAGCATGCTTGCAGCGACAGTGGAGAGGGAAAAGCTCCCTTTGAACAGGAAGAAGCCTCCAGCAGAGACCAGGCTCAGTGTGGACGCCATCTGCTGAGGCCCACTGGGGTTCAAGGAGACAGAAGCAGACATAGAAAAGAAGCATAGATACAAAAGGGCAACAGATCCAAAGGCGGCCCTGTCCAGGAAACACACAGCCAGGCAGGCGAGCTCCCGAGCCAGCTCCCATGCCAGAGGATGAAGAGAGCACATCCAGTTAGTCACAGTCAGAGAAACAGGACTACACTGGAAAGCAGGCCAAGCTCAACATCTAGAAACAAAGGTGTTGATGGCAGCAGCACAGCTGATATTTCTCTCCAGGATGGAGTCACAGCCAAACAGGAACAGACCAGATGAAGCTACTATGAAAAAGCAGAGAGAGAGAGCAGAAGCGTTAGAGATTGAACTAACAGATTCTGCAGAGTGGGAAGAATAGAAGATAGAATGAGAGCAGAATGATGAAAAAGGGGTCCCTATGTCCTCCAGCAGTCTAAGCCTATAGCAGCAGAACTATAGAGAGATAGCTCAGGATAACCTGAGCCACTCTAACTAGAAGCTTTATCAAAAAGGAAAGTTTTAAGCCTAGCCTTAAAAGTAGACAAAGGGGTGTCTGCCTCACTGGACTAAAACTGGTAGTTGGTTCCACAGGAGAGGAGCCTGAGAACTAGAAGATCTGCCTCACATTCTACTTTTTAGAAATTCTAGGAACCACTAGTAAACCTGCAGATTGAGCAAGTTCTCTGTTAGGAACATCAGCTCTTGTATCTTGTGTCGTGGCAGGATGGTTCCTTCACAAGCCAAGTGGACTGTGGTTAAGAGTCACGTATCTCTTCCTATTTACAGTCCAGGGAAGCGAGAAGCGGTTCTGGCTGCAAATTAAAGTGGACGGAAGGTTTTAGGAGCATCAAAAGTATCTGGTTTAAATGCAAAGTCTATGGAGACAGCTGCTCCTGCTGCGGTCTGAAGCGTAGCATAAGTAATGGAGCTAAAAACTTTTGGTTCTTTGTAAATATAGACATGTGATCCAATAAATTTGAATTATTTTTCCTAGAATAAATTGATTATTTATGCTTCTCCAATTCCAGACTGATGTTTTAATGGCTTCTATTCATCTTTACCAGCAGGATATGCAGACTAATAATAATACCTCAGGCTAACATCCCTGATCTCAGCCTGACATTTCCTCTTCTTTTCATAAACCTCGGCAGCCGCAGGTTGAAAGTCCTTGAAGTGGCCAAACATGGATTTCCACTCGAGCCTCAGCTTTGAACAATGACATTGACAGATGTGCTGATCTTCCTCTGTAATTTCTCAGCGTCCCTCTCTCCTTCATCTCCTTGCTTATGTTTTTTAATAGGATTACCAAAAAAGAAAAAAAAGCCAATAAGTGACATTTTCTCCCCTTTATCTCCGGTGGGATATTATGGGCAGCGGATTTAAATAATGCTGATTTATAGTCTCTCCTCTGGTGTGTTTGCACTTCCAGTTTATAAAACAAATGTTCTACTTTTGCAGCAGCCAATCTCAACACTTCAGTGCTTACTCAGTTATTTCATGCAAATATGTTCAGACCAGAATAAGCAGGTCAGTCATAATAAAGCGCTCTTTTCACCTTTTATACTGAACTTTTATCTAGGTACGTTTTCTAAGTAACTTTACTGGATCCAGTTTAGATTTAGAAGGGATTTAAATTTTAACTGGAAACCTTCTTTTTCCTTTTGTCTGTCCTACCTTTTCAGGGGTTTACATTAAGGATTTTTACCACTTGCTCTCTAGGCAAGTGACTTTCTATTTCATTTGCCCAGAAACAATTTTACTTGCCCGGTATAATGTTTGATGGATAAACATAGTTCCTAATATTAATTTTTGTATATATATATATCAATGAAAACATGTGTTTGTTTTCTAAAAATGTTTTTTGTAATTCAGTATTTTTAAGTTTCCAGGTTCCTGTGTGTATCTGCATCGTCAGATAATGAACTCAAGCCTACATTACAGCGTTAACATGCTTTTCAATCCCTTCCTGCACATTCTTTTCAAACTAAACTTTGCTTTAAACTGTTGTGTGCTTGGAAAAATATAAATTGTAATGTTAAAAATCGTGACAGGTTAAAAACTTAAGATAAATCACAAGACAGAAGTCAATGTCACAAAATGAATAACTTTTTATTTTAGAGTCACGGTATGTTTATACAAGATATTACTATTGATATAATGTGACTTTTCTAGAGAATCATTATACATAGTTATTTTATTCAGGGTTTCCACAGTCTGACATCATTTCAGAATTCCCTGACTTTTAACTGACTCAGGATTAGTTTTCCCTGACTAAATAAAAAGCAGCTGTTTTTCGTTTTGGTAACTACATCAAAATTACCGCGCTTAGGTGGACAAAAAATCACGCCATGGCTGGCGAGAAAATCACCCTGGCTTTTTCAAATCACGCGCGAATGTGTACAAAACAACAAAATGGCGACAACAACGCTTCTGGGTTGTTTTTTTAGGAATGTCGGTTGATTTTTAAAGTAATTTTGAGTGATATTTTTTTCATCATTGCACTTTGCCAGGAGGGCAAATGCAATGAAAATTTTGTACTCTCCGACAATAAAAACTACTTGCCCCGGGAGATCGGGCAATGGTTAACATCGAGCCCTGCTTTCCTTTGTGTGCTGCAGTTAGCTTGTCTTTGGTATGATGCAGATATTTTTGATTTATGCCCAATTTTGAAGAGTAGTCTGCGCTATGTTATTCCACGCCACAATGCAAGAGGGACAATCAGGGGCTAGGTAGGATTGTGGGTGTCCGTGTGTCGGTTTGACGAGCTTGTTCGTCATCTACAACCCCTCATCTAACGTCGGACGACACACAGTTCACCCGTGATTGTTCCCCAAAGACTGACCGTGGCGCTTCGTGTCTTGGCTTTGGTTGCAAACCAACAGACCATCGCACAGAGCTACAAACTAGCGTCCTGCACTGTGTCTGGGATAGTGTCCGAGGTGTGCCAGGAGTTGTGGACGGCACTACAGCCAGAGTTTCTGCAAGTTCCAAACATAAAATACTAGGGGTGTCAACTATAATCGATTCAGCGATGCATTGCAATGCGGGGCATGCACAATTCAGCATCGATGCGGCAACGTGCCATAATCGATTATGTCACTGTTTATTTTCTGGCCTCAAATTGACAAGTTGTGAAGTTTCAATTACTTCGAGGGGCATACCAGCAACAATCAAGATGGCTGAAGGCGGAGGGAGATGACCGCGATAGGCGGGTAGGCCCTAATTAAAAGCAGCGCCAAAAGGTTGGAAAGCGGATATCTGGGCACATTTCGGATTTTCGAGAGTCAATGGGATTTTGATGCATCGCAATGCATCAGTAGAATCGAATTGAATCGAATTGTTACCTGGTGAATCGTAATCGTAATCGAATCGTGAGGGCAGTGCCAATGCACACCCCTATAAAATACGCATTGTGTAGAGCGGATGTAGATTTGACCAATCAGAGGCCTCCTGTCTGCGTTCACCTAAACTTTTGGGAAGGTGCAGCAGAGTGTCTGCGGAAGGAAAACCAGACACTCTGACTAAAGTCCGGTAGAAAGTTAAAAAATCAAAAACATACAAACAATAATTAAAAGTGCTCCAAAGGATAAAAGCATTGAGACAGAATGAAATGAAGGACATTTTCATTGATTGATTTTTTTTTTTTAAAGAGCATTCATTTAGTTGAATGTTTGCAGAATAAACTTTGTAATGCCGTAAAGCCCAGAACACACACGGCTGCGTCCGACTTTAATCTCCGAATCAGATTAATTTCCATGTCATACTGACTGTGTATAAAGATGCTCCTAACTACGCTTCATTTTGCTGCTTGTACCAGTTAGTTCTGGCCATCGCTGATGGGCTGAAGCTTTTGCTGCTTCCTGCTTCTGTGGCTGTTGCAGGTGCAAAAGTGTGTCTGACAGCGGCGTTGGGCTGGAGCTATTCTATTCCTTTCTCTGCCTTGCAGCTATATTTGCTGTGATCAGTGGGAATAAAGTAGTTTTAATATGCTTTTAAGTGAGAAAATCCACCTGAAAACTTAATCACTGCAGTCAGTTCATTCAGATTTCTGCATGTTAAGTTAATTTATGGATCAATAAACTGTTTTCAGAGGAGTGATCACAGCTCTGTGTCATCAGCGATGTGTCCTGTCTCACGGCCGAAAGCTCCCAGGTTTGATTAATACTTTGTAATAAATACATGAATAAAACACAATCATACTCAGTTTTGCTCTCGCCTCTATTTTTTAAATACACAGTAGAGGTATTTAAACATAGTAGAGGATATGTACCCGCTGTATATAAAACCTGCCCTATAATCCGGTGCGCCTTATTTGTGTGTTAAATACAGTAATGGGCACACATACATGAATCGACTTATCTGCCTTTTAGTAACGGTGCGCCTTATGGTCCTGAAAATACGGTAATAGAATGATTAGTTTGCTTGCCTGGTTCTGCTGGAGGTTTCTTCCCGTTCAAGGGGAGTTTTTCCTCTCCACCGTCGCTAAGCTACAAGCATGCTTAGTGTGAGGGATTGCTGAAGAGTCACCGAGTTGATGCAATCAGCTGGTTTTCCTTAGATAGAAAAACTTTTGAATCAATCTGACTGGATGATCTGAGTGAACTGAGATGACATGATGTGGTGGAATTGCTTTATGAAACAAACCGAATAGAATAGAAGTTTGTTTTGGCCTTAACATTTTGAGGTGGAACCTTAAAAGAAAACAAGTTGAAATATCTTCCACAGATATTGAGACGCAGGTTCATTTATCAACACCTCAGCTTATTGTAATGAATATTTATGCTTCTGTTTAAAACATTTCGAACATCTTTTCTCGCTAATAAGAATCTGTGATGCGTCGTCTTCGGAGTCAGACATGACCCAAACCAGAATAATAACTCTAAATTATTAAGAAGCTCTCCTCAGCTGTTCTGCAGCCTGTGGAGAGAAACCCATCAAATCTCCCTGGCTGAGCTTCGCATGCAGGATGAAACTGAATTGCAGGCCTTCAAGGTGCCCTCCTCCCTCACGTTGGACACAGACTGACCGTTTTCACTCGTACGGTCGTCGGGGAAGCCATGCTCAAAATTGCTTGCCGAAAGCTAAACTTTTATGATATATTAATCTGACCTTTATCTGTCTGAAGAAAGGCTTCAAAACTTGTTGAGAAATCATTTTTTACTCCCTCCTCACCCCACTGACTCTGCAGAGGGATTTATGAATTCTCAGAAGACAGAAATTCAATGATGTTGGAAAACTCGATTAACTTTTCCCTCCTTTGTTGCAAACCTTCTGTATAAAAATCTAACAAACTGAGTCTGTTTATGAAACACAAACACAATAATGTTAATGTTGCTGCTGAATGCCGTCCTAATTTGATCATGGGAAAATATTCAGACAAAAACAGATTAGGAAAGTAAATAAATACAGTCCAAAAATTATAGATTTATTAGAGCATCTCCAAACTATCACCATTAATCTTTACCTGCTATAAATTTTTTTAAAAGTTGTAAAAGTTGAAAGAACTTTCAAATAAGACAGCATCACATCGCAGGTATTAGAGCATCTAAAAACATTTAAATAACGTCATAAATTAGCGTTTATGATTTCCCTTTATGCTGACATGCAGAGTTTACAACATTCTTCATTCTGCAGCGGTTTACTTTTTAGCCAGTGGAATAAATTTTAACTTCTACCTTTTGCAGTAATGGTTTTTGGTCTTACAAATAAGTGCGTTTTGATCGGCTTGAAATCCAAACCGCTGCCATATATTACCCCAAACAGGAAAAACAATCTAGAAATAACTTAATATTTCTTAAATTAAGTGTATTTACCCTTTATGTGAGTAGTTAAATGAGAGAGTTTGCCAATGGAATGAGTATTTTTACTCTTAAAATAAGATAATTAGATAATATGCACTTGAAATAAAGATTATTTTTAAGTGTAAATTGTCTTATTCCATTGGCACAATAATTGTATCTTTTACCTCCTCAATCCAAGAACAAGTACACTTATTGTAAGAAAAAATGACCGATCTAGATTTAGATTATTTCCAATTCGTTTCAAAGATATCCTCTCAATAGATCAACAGTGTCACTCCGTCGGGAAATGTTTGCTTAACGCATGTATCTACCTCCAAAATCATAAACATAATAACACACACAAAAAAAAAGACTTGAAGCACTTAATTTAATTGGATTGTGGAACAATACATTTCATGTCAATCTGATACACAAGTAGTTTCAGACTTGGCAATTTTTTCCTTAATAGTCATTGACTGCTGATTAGGCTTGTCAAAGAAAAAACATTTCCGATTTCTTTATTTGTTTATTTGATGCAGAGAAATAAATAATAACTAACATTTTAAGTCTACAAATTTATTAAACTGCAGAATTTATGACGTTTTCTAATTTAAAAAATGTGTTTCTTGATGATGAAAAAGGGGTCCCTTTGTCCTCCAGCAGTCTAAGCCTATAGCAGCAGAACTATAGAGATAGCTCAGGATAACCTGAGCCACTCTAACTGAAGCTTTATCAAAAAAGGAAAGTTTTAAGCCTAGCCTTAAAAGTAGACAGGGTGTCTGCCTCACGGACTAAAACTGGTAGTTAGTTCCTAAGGAGCCTGATAACTAAAAGATCTGCCTCCCATTCTACTTTTAGAAATTCAACTCAACTTTATTTCATGTAAGTGGTTTGATGCAAGATGCAAAAAGGCTGAGTTATATATCTGCATTTTCCCACATGGTAAACAGGCAGCTAAATCATGTCCACACTGGAAATAATCAAAATCTAGATAAGTCATTTTTTCTTATAATAAGTCCATTTGTTCTTGGATTAAGGAGGTAAACTAGATATTTTGACAATAAAACAAGACAATTTACATTTAAAATAAGAAAACACAATTTAAGTAAAAGCAACTGTAAAAGGCAGCCCCATCCAGCAAACACACAGCCAGGCTCCCAGTCGGAGGAAGAAGAGAGCACATCATAGTCACAGTCAGAGAAACAGGACTACACTGGAAAACAAAATCTAGAAACAAAGGTGTTTGATGGCAGCAGCACGGCTGATATTTCTCTCCAGGATGGAGTCACAGCCAAACAGGAACAGACCAGATGAAGCTACTATGAGAAAAAGCAGAGAGCAGAAGCGTTAGAGATTGAACTAACAGATTCTGCAGAGTGGGAGAATAGAGATAGAATGAAGCAGAATGATGAGAAAAAGGGGTCCCTATGTCCTCCAGCAGTCTAAGCCTATAGCAGCACAACCATGGAGATAGCTAGCAGATATCACTTTATGTAAACCCACTGTATTGTTAAGTATAGTTAGTGTATGTTTTTATGATATTTTATCCCACTTTTTATCACACAATACAATCCTATGCATGGTAAAGTTCATAAACTATAACAGATTATAGGCAGACTATAGCATAGGCATTGGGCTTCCATGGTAAAGTTAACTCCAGCCTTTGAATGCGATTCCACCATATTTCTTCTGCTCCGCTCAGATGCTCCGATCAGCAGCAGATGATGCTGAACGCTCAGATTAAATGTCAGTTCTATGAAAATAATTCAGCTCCAACATTTCCTCCAACATCTTTGGTTTATTTCACTTTGGTTTTATGGATCCCAAAAAAAAAAGTCAGAAGATTAATCCTGTTTACTGTAATTTTTCATACA
Source organism: Cyprinodon brontotheroides (assembly GCA_018398635.1). Lineage (NCBI taxonomy): Eukaryota > Metazoa > Chordata > Actinopteri > Cyprinodontiformes > Cyprinodontidae > Cyprinodon > Cyprinodon brontotheroides. The sequence goes on from JAGKQL010000035.1 coordinate 3,182,624, forward strand.
CCTAATATCAAACAAACTGACTTGAATTCATCCTGATTTAAAATGGTTACATTTTCCATATCCTTGAAATATTTTAATGCATCAGCAGAGAACTCTGCAGCATTATGGTTTGATTCATTTAAACAGGAAAAACAATCTCTAAATCGGATTATTTGAATGTATGTAGATATTAAAGGATGAAGGTAAACATGATTGATTTGTTGTTTTGTGGTGGATGCAGCTTTAGTTCTGCAGCGGGCTGCCTGTCTGAAGATGCATCTTTTGGATTCATTGTGTGAGTTTGTTTAGCTTTTTTGGCAGGTTTCCCCCACAGGGAGCTTCCTGCAGGACTTGGTTTTTTTTTCACAGTGGACAACAGATTGTGGGATATTTTTAGGTGTAGCAACAGCTGTCTCTGCACTGGTAACTACAACTTCACAGAGGGAGTAAAAAAAATAATTAACATGAGCATTATATTCCTTTTTTTTCCTGAAAAATGTCCTATCTTGTCTGGTTAGTATTAAACCTGTTGACTTTTAAATGTTCCTACTAATCAGCCGGATGGTTCTGTAATCTTTAAATTGTGATATAATGTGAGGTTTTTTCTGCTTCCTGCACTACACAAAAATGGAAATCTAATTAAGCAATTTTTTACCTAAGTGCATTTTTTCTCCAATTCAGTACGAAAGTGAGACACTTTGCCAATGGAACAAGAGAATTTACATTTAAAATAAGAAAAAAAACAATTGCATTGTCTTATTTCAACTTCATATTATCTAATTTTCTTAAAAAGCTTTTAGGAGTCAAAAGATACTAATTTCATTGGCACATCATCTGCGGTATTTACCTACTCAGTGTTAATGGTAAATACACTAAATTGAAGAAGTTTTCGTAATGATCACTGAGTCTGGGATCATTTTTGCTCAAATATAGTAAGGTCTCCCTCCTGCCATCTTCCAGCAGTGCACTTAAAAGATCTGAAATTCTAGATAAGTAAAAATTTTTCTTTAAAATAAGTGCATTTGTTCGGATTGAGGAGGTAATCACTGATCATTTTGCCAATAGAACAAAACAATTTACAGTTAAAATAAGAAAATTTAATGAATTGGTGTTATTTCAAAGTAAAAAAATAAAAAACCAATGGCAAACTATAATGATCACTGAGTCAAATTAAGGATAAATACCAGAATTTAAGTCTGCCCAAATATCTAGTAGCCCCTCCCAATCTGCCATCTTTCAGCAATACACTGGAAAAAATCTAAATCTAGATAAGTAATTTTTTCTTAAAATAAGTGAATTTTTCTTGGATTGAACAGGTAAAGAGACATTTTGCCAATGGAACAAGATAATTTACATTTAAAATAAGAAAAAAACTATTGCATTGTCTTATTTCAAGTGCAAATTATCTAATTATCTTATTTTAAGAGTAAAAATACTCATTCCATTGGCAAACTTTCTCATTAACCTACTCAAATTAAGGATAAATTCACTTAATTTAGGAAATTTTTACTTATTTCTAGATAGTTTTTCCAGTGTAAGCCTACACTGCAAAAAAACATCTAGAAATAAGTAAAAAATAATGGCTTAAATTAAGTGTATTTACCCTTAATTTGAGCAGGTAAATAAGATGATCTGCCAATGGAATGAGTATTTTTACTCCTAATACAAGATAATTACATAATATACGCTTGAAATAACACAAAGCAATTTTTTTTTTGTCATTTTAAATGTAAATTGTCTAGTTCCATTGGCAAAAGAAACTCTCACTTACCTCCTCAATTCAAGAAAAAAATGCACTTAATTTGAGCAAAAAATTACTTATTTAATTTCAATTTTTGCAGTTTAGCGCCATTCTCCCCGCTTTACAAAGCTAAATCAATGGGAACTACTAGACACATCTGCAATCAGCAACAATTATTGAAGATTTCAGAGGACTTCACCATTGAAATTCACCAGAGCTATAGTGAAACTGACAATGCGTGCATGGCAGCTGGATGCTGGGAATACATCCGGGTAAAAGTGAAAAAAAAAAATTCACCTTTTCTGATTCCTGATCCTCCACGGGGCCGGGTTGGTCGTTGGATCGCCAACTTGAAGAGGGAGGATTTGCCATCGAACTTCTGGCCAGAGAAAAAACCCGTAATATGTAGCCAACATTTGGAAGAAGAATGTTTTCAAGATGACTTGGATAATAGCGGCGTTGTGACAAACACCAGATACAGCACTGGGACTTGATCAACAGCCGATACCGCACCGTGGCGTCACTAACCAGTAGGTGGCAGTAGTGTTCTTTGACAAACATGGATGCCTCCAGTAAAGCACATTCACATGAAAATGACTCTGAATTAAAAACACTGATCATTTATTGAACAGGATGGAATAATTTCAGATTTAAAGAACTTTCAGAAGTTTGAATTCTGAATCTGAGCAGACTTTTCTTTAAAATACTTTTCTTTTTAATGTAACTAGAAAAGCAGTGAGGGAGCGCAGGGCTGTAACTTACACTTATAGGTAAAACTACCACATGATCTGGATCATTACCAAATTTTAATGAATTGTTCGTTGAACTGAGGCGCTCGCTGTTAAAAATGTCATCAAAATCCGCTCATAACCTTTCAAGTAAATCTTCTAACAGACCAACAAACATGACGTCCTCAGCAGAGGCAACTTTGCAAACTCATAGCTGAGGATTTAAAAACTTGCCTGCTCAGGTTATTTTCGTTTTGGTTTCCCTCCAGGCTTTGATTTTTCTTAGTTTTTTTGGATCACTATTTGGGCTTCTTCTCCCATCACTCGTCAGACGCATAAACTGATTGTCACTCCTGACACTGACAGTCGGCCTTCAGGGGAATCTGGCTGTAAATGTTGTGGCAGAGAGGTTAAATTAGCTGCCGTCTATTTATGATCTCTCTCTGGATTGTCAAATTCTGTTTTAATCAGTTTTCTGAGTCTCCAGTCATCCAAGGAGTCATTTCAGAGATCTTAAAGGGGATCCCACAGAGAGACGGTTTAAATAAGCTCTACGGGGAGTCGGTTAATATTTAATCAGGTCGGATCTTTGACTTAATCTGTTCTAACTTCTTACAGCGGTATTATAAGCCATCAACATGACAGCCATTATCCTCATTTAAACTCCTGAAGCTCTTAACGCGATGTTTTGGCCAGGATTTGCTGGGCTGCGTATTGATTTCCATGTTCTGCGCTGAAGTGGACAGCTGAGGGCATCTTCATCCCATATTTCGGATGTTCTCCCGCTCTGGAGCACGCTAGGAGTCATTGCATAACAGACTGCTGGGTGTTACTGCCACCGTTTAAACAGCTTTGATTGAAAAGATTAAGCAGCCGTGAAACAGTTGGGTCTGTGGGATTTTTTATTTATTTGTTTTTTGTTCAGCTACATGACCTGAATTCAACTTTTCTGTCCTTGATCGTCTCCCCCTGAGATTTCCGTTGCTGGTCGCAGTGACTGGCCAAGCTGTGGTTGGTCCAGTTCTATCTGCTGGAAGGGGCCAGTGCAATTTAAATGCATTGTTCTGCCAGTATGCTGGACTTGATGAAAAATCAATGCAGCGTTTTATGCCTACTCTGCATTTTTCAGAAAAGTATTTTCATGCAATTACTCTGTCTCCATTAAGCCTGTTGAACTGAAGTTGATTTGAAGTGCAGGGTGGAGCGGCGTGCCCGTAAAACGTCAGAAACGAGCCGCCATGCCGCTTCAGCTCTGATTGATTCATTAACAGAATAAGAAAGATTTATTCCTTGAGTTTGACTGACCTTGGTACTTGTTCTTTGTGAAGGCCTTCCTCACACCGCTAAAACGATCATAGAAATTATTTAAACTGTTTTTTAAATTAAGTATATTTAGCCTAAATTTGAGCAAATAAATAAGATTATTTACTCTTAAAATAATAATAATCTATGTAAGAGCCATTTGAGACAAATTCATTTATAGTTTTAAAAAGGGTTAAAATACAAGTTTGATAATTTTTGTTTAGGTATGCACGATATAATACGGCCCCCATATCGAGTATCGGCCTTAAAACTGAATATCGGACATCGGCCACCCCACCATATATTTAACCCGATATTTGATCAGCTTCTGAGTTTCTAAAGTCTAAAAATAATAAAATAAATACTACTTCTTCTTCTTCCCCAAAAACTTCTTTTTTACAGACTTTAAAACTTCTAAAGACGAGGGAAAAATATTGATACATTAAAATATCCCAATATCTTCATATGCTGATATATTGGCATTTAAAAACACCATACAGTCTCTTTTACTAATGAAATATTGCTATATGTCATCGTTATGCTACGAAATTCCCCAAAAATTCACCAAATGTTTGCCATATTTTTATATATGTTGATATATTGATGCGGTATCGATCTATTTTACTAACAAAATCTCACAAGAATTTGCAAAATATCATGAGTTTGTAACAGAAGTGATGAAATTTTCACGAGATTTTAAAAGTAAATATAGATTCAGCTACATGAGTTTTAAAAATCTATTTGATATCAGCATATGAAAATATATTTGAGTATATTATTTTTCAAAGTGTCAGAAATGGATAACAAAACTGCTATTTTCAATGACTACTTATTTTTGTCCAGCTTTAACATCAGTATCGATGTATCGGTTATCGGCTACATGAGTTTTAAAACTATCGGCATATCGGATATCGGCCAAAATCCCAATATCGTGCATCCCTAATTTTGTTTGTTAAGATTATAATTTAAGTTTAAAAACCCATAGAATATAGAAATTCAATTTGAAATGCATATTTTTGGGCTTCCTGCATGCTGTAATTGTATACGTGTATGTGTTTTTGTTTTGCTTTTTACGTACGTAAGGACTGATGGGAAAAACAGATATGCTGGAAGCAACACAGTTTTTGACCGAGTTTATTTTATACTGAATGTGGATGTTCTCTTATTTTTGTTTTCTTTTAATAAACATCACAAGTTGAAGAACATTATCTGGAATTGCTCGCGTTTCAGTTGCTACTAGTTGCTAGACTGTTTTTCCATGCGGTACAGAAGAAACTAAAGGAGCTGGAGTGCCGCTACAATCTAATATGCACTTGAAATAATAAAATGCAATATTTTTTCTTATTTTAAATGTAAATTGTCTTGTTCCATTGGGAAAGTGTCTCACTTACCTCCTCAATTTAAGAAAAAATCAACTTATATGAAGAAAAAAATTACTTATTGAGATAAAAAATAAATAGGATTTTTTTTGCAGTGCAGCCTTTCACTGCAGCCTTTGCTGTTGTTACACCTTTTTTAATTATGTAAACATAAGAAAATCAAATCAATTCGTAGAATTTAAAAGCAGCCACGGTCATCTATGCTGATTTTTCAGGGAAAAGTATGTGATCCCTGATCACAGATAATCAGTCTGTTGTTACCGCTAACAGAAACCGATCACCTTTACATGGCAAAAATGAGTCTAAAAAGTAATTTAAATTCCTTAAATTAAGTTCATTTACACTTAATCTCAGTAGGTAGATGAGATTAATTGCCAATGGAATCATTGCTTTACTCTTAAAATAAGGTAATTAGATAATATGCACTTGAAATTAGAAATAACTGGTGACAATGCATGTACAAAAAAGTTAAAAATCAATCCACTGAATGTTGTTTCCAAGTTTGAAGACATTTCGCTTCCCATCCAGGAAGCTGCAGACCACTGACTGTAGTCATGCTTCAGTCAGTAGTTTGCAGATCAGGACAAGGAAGAGGCCCATTGATACTGAGAGTCTGCTGGAGGCTTTGGTTAAAGGAGCAATCTGTCAAGGAGATACAGAGGTCACATGGGATGGGGTCCCATTAATCTGGTCATTTTGTTGTGGTGTAATAAACTGAATGATTCATTGAGGGCCTTGTTTCTTACCAGATAGCATGTACTGTACAGTCATGCATCATGTTTTCATTAAACTGTGTGATACTCAAGGACATCAGCGGTATGTGCTCCCTGTTGTTTCTTTTTTAAATGGGCTTTTGTTTTAACCTTTACCTGTGCTGGTATTTTAAGACAATGTTTCCCTAAAGCTTAACAAACGTGCGCAGTTTTCCCTTTAACATCTGCTCTGGCTTTTAGCCAGAACACATACTTGTGTTCATTTACCAGACCGAAATGAAGAGACATGTCAAAAAGAGGAGTTAGACTTTCTGTTAAAGCCTGAATAGTCTGCTTTTTTCTGTGCTTACAGATGTAGCTCATCGATGTTTGAAATTGTTTGTTGTTCTGGGCTTATATTACAACTGATAAACTGGTAACAGCCTTCCACTGGATAGAGATCTTTATATCTCCATTACCTCGTAGCAGAAACTCATGCCAAACAGATGGTGGAAAATACTAGATAAATTACCTATCGAATCGACTATTAAAGGGTCAGAAACCAAAGAGCCGTTTATACCCCTCGCTTGAAGTCAATTTATCAATCTTACACCCTAAAACGGTGTGTAATTGCCGTCTCTATCGCTGTGGTTCCTTAGCTGCAGAGGGAGACACAACGGGGTCGCCTTGTCCCAGTTTTGGAGTTCTCTCACCTGCTGTTCTCACATTGGTTTCCTGCTCCTCCTGTCTGATCTCAGAAATGCCGTCTCACCGTACCTCCTTTCTCTGTGTGATTCATCTGCTTTGCGCACTGTAACCAAAACAAATATCATACTCGGCCATCAGAGTGTCCAAAGACGTCTCATGATGTCCGAATAAGAAGAATCAAGACGTCTTAGGATACCCTAAGAAAAAAAAATCTGAAGACATGATCCCATGTTTTTAAGGGTTGGTTATCCTCCCGCTGCAATGTGTCGCAGTGAGCGTGATTCGAATAATTTTGATTTATGCCCAATTTTTGAAGTATTGCTCTATGCTATGTTATTCCGCGCGCCATAGCATAAGAGGGCAATCGCGTCACGTAACTGGCTGACCTAAGTGGAAAAAACAAAGAAGGGGCAGCAAGTTACAATGCGACACTGGAGGGGACATGAAGGTAGCCACAAATTGAGAGGGGGCCATCTCACGATCTTTCCTTGAGCTTTCAAGGTTTTTCACTGCGCCAGATCAGTCTGGAGACTCTCCGTTGAAGAAGGAATTTGGAACCCGTTCTACTTAAGCGAAGAGCGTCCAATCAGCACGTTGGCTTTTGGGCGGGTTGAGTCAACCAGCTATAGCGAAGAAGCGACAGTTCAGTCTAAGAACATGGCTGACTTCAGCCCGATGAAAACTAAGCGTTAGCGTGGCTATCGAGCAAGTTTGCTCCGAGATACAATTACATTTCTTCACTGAAAGAAGAGCAAGAGCAAAACACTGCTCTGGAGGCTTTTCTCAGAGGGAAGGAATGTTTTGCTCTTCTCCCGACGCTGGTTTTACTGGCAAAGAGTAGCCCTGGCTTGTTGAGTAAAATCATATGCTTAGTTGATCTGATTGGTTTTATTTGGCCCGTCTATGCCAACATAGGCCAATCCAAAGCTAACCTATTACCCCGTCCCCTTCCCAAAATTACTTCAGCGAGGAAGGTTTCAAAAGATCAGATCAGCGAAGCATATGGCGTAACTGCTGGCGGCAGCCGAAAACACAACCACAAACCCGAGCACAAGCCAATTGATAGATCAGAAAGAGCGGCAACATCTTTCCCTCTAAAAAGCCTCCAGAGCAGTGTTTTCTTCTTTCGAGAGTGAAAAATACTCTAATAATTCCGATAAAACGCTTTCGATAGCGCGCTAGCGCTAGTTTTCCAGCGGCTGAAACGCCATGTTCTGTAGACTGAACTGTCGCTTCTCGTTGAACGTCACACCTCAACCAGCCTCAAAGCCAGCGCTGATTGGACTTTTCGTTTGGTGAGAGCGGCTCCAAATTTTTCTTCCAGCGAGGAGAGTCTCCAGACCTGAGTCTGCGAGTGAAGCTGGCGAAGCAGCGCGAGATCAGAAGATGGTCTCACCAGGCTACCTTAAGGCATGCAACTACAAAATTTTGGGATGCTCTCAGACAATATTTTATGTCTTTGATTCGTATTAAAGGGAACACCGTTTTTTTTTTTTTTTGTTTTTTTTTTTTTACATTGGGCCTTGATTTTCGTTCATTATAAAAGCGAGTGCATTGGGTTGTACGTGGGAACATAGGTAGTAATAACAACTTTACTGGTTTATTGTTCTATTTGTTGTTCTATTTAAAGCCTTCTGTACCCTTCTATAGCGCAGAAATGCAATCCTCACTCGATGTAGGAGTTTGCCCGGCAACCAGAGGGTCTCTATAATGGAGGTAAAGAGAGACGTAGCCTGTGACGCTTCTTGTTTTGGTCTACAAATTGTGCTCAACAACCCCACATATTGTTGAAATTTCACTTATAGGCCCTTTAGAGCAACCAGATCACTGAAATTGGGAAAAACATTAAGCTCTACAGATATCCAGTTTGATAACTGGTAACTGATTTGTTTGTGTTCCTTTGTGCTTCACCTATCTTTGGAAAAAAGGTTTAATAAAATATTGTTTTCGTTTAGTTTAAGATGAGGAAAAGGTGAGGAGTCCTATATTGGTTCTTTTATGTAACATAATGGTCTCGTTAGCTAAAGAAAAATTATTACAGTTTCCAATAAAAAAGTTCATAGCCCCATTTAGGAAGCAGCGAAGTTAAGAATAGATGTCTGACCGTGGGGACGCGCTCCATCCCTGAGCTGCTGGCGCGTCGTGCCGCGTGTTGCAACTCGTGCAGCTGTGTCGTCTGAATTGATTTGGTAGATGGGTCACGGCACCCAGCTGGGAGCATTTGTTGAATTGCCGTCCATTGACCGATTATGTCCTTCCCTAGATAGAATAAGGCTTTCTTTATGAAATTCATTATTTTTATAGGGTTTGTAATTAGCTTCTTTTGGGAGGCAAATGTCTTTTTCTCTACTCCTCATCTGATTCATTTTTACAGAAGCTTGGATGATGATTGGAGGGAATTGATGCTATTAGGCTGCAGGCAATTATCGTTTCTCATTTCTCCCTCAGACATGTCCTGAGACACTCATAAATCTTCAGTGTCGTTTCTTGTTGTTTTTACCCTTGTTGATGTACAGTCGCTACTTTTTTCTGAAACAAAGACTAGTTATGGAGGAAATGCATCTGTCTGTTTCTCTGACAGTTAAAATCACATTAACATTTAGCAGCAACAGGTTTCCATTTAAATCTCATTGATCCAAGTGAATATAGATGAATGTCCTTCTGGGTGCAGTTAAAGTTTCTCTGATAAAGTTTGTCATATTTTGGTTTTGATTTTTGGTCATTAGCTGGTGATCTGTCCAATTGAATGACATCTAACTTTTCAGCTCTAAAGGTTATCTATAGTGAGTCATCAGCTGATTCTTGAAAAATAAGAACAACTTTGCTTTTTACTCGGATTTGTTGTTTTTCAATTTTTTTCCCTATTTTTTTTAAGTCTATTTATACTTTTTATTTTTTTTTAATTTTCTATTTTTTTCTAGATAACAGTTACTTTTTAAAGAATTGTAACAGATTTGTTTATTTTTTCATATGTTTTTTTTAACAGATTTCTCAATTTATAATCATGATGAGCAAAAAAACCAATAGAAATGTTGTTGCTAAAGTCCAGGTGACCAATAGAATTGCATCTTCTCTTCTTACTTCAGATGAAATACCGCCTAAAAAGTGGAGAAAATCAATGAAAAGCAATTTGAAAAGAATGCATTTCATTAAACGAAATATAAGAAAGAGATGTATTGGGGAAAAAAAATGTGAAAACTGTAAAACACTCACTCAGAAAGGTAACCAGTGACCTCAGACAAACAGAAGATGGCCGTCATGATAAGTACAGCAGAGCTGACGGCACTACTTGGGGCATTCTACCATTATCAGGGAGATTAAGGCAAAGCAGATGGCAACAAACATTTTTATCGAGTCGTACATCAGCGAAGTTATGTCAAGGCCACCACAGACAAATCGATGTCAAAGCCCAGATTTCCACAGTCAGAAGGAGATCAATGGGGGCAGAAAGCCAGGCGGACGGGTTATTACTGAATAATACAGCACATGAACTAGAAACCATGTTTCTACCATGCTTATAATCAGTCGGTAATGATATTTATTCCACTTGCTCTGAAAGAATCTGCTGCTGCTGCTTCGGTTTGGGGAATTCAGTATACTGTATTCCTCCCTCCTTTTTTAACAGTGTCCTGTCTGGCAATGTGGCAATAAGAATAATTGACTTGATGCCAAAAAGAGCCCAACAGATTTTACTTTCACAAATTAGGAGCAGTACGGCTATCGCCATAGTGTTCCTCTTTATTTATGCATGTAAATAGCTTTATTATATTTCATGCAGGGAGTATTACAGATTATATGGACACTGTAATTTATTTAAAACAGGAAAAAGGAGAATAGATGAAAGAAAGGAGATATAAAAGGGAGACCATGATAAAATGTCTTGTATCTGCGAAGAGGTGTAAAAAGAACAGCACAACCAACGGATATAGTATAAGAGATACAATCTGTGGTAGCGGTATTCCCCCCTCTAAAGTTGGCATTTACTGTACGATTTTTTCAATCATTGCACACAGCTACAACTCAAACTGTACGACAAAACCAAAGGGTTTAAAAGTTCATAGATTACGATGTATGTTCTCACACTGTGCGACCCGATGCTCTGATGCGATCTACCTGCTCACACTGTACGTCTAAAAACCAGGTGGGACTCATATCCGCGGTGAGATGGCGCTACCCGGACTTCGTCTATCTGGAAACCAAACAAGTACAAGAGGAATATGAAGCTCACTAGAGTGAAACGCACCGCCTTGGCTATTTGTACGATTTTAGGCTGAAAACCCTAAAAAGTAAAGGCGACAAAGTATTTAGACAAAGACATAGCTGAGCAAACGTGGCTACTATGGTCTGTCAATTACACAAAGAACTCCATTTCACCCACACCACCGCCATGCTTCTGTGTTTTCCTCTGAAAGGAAAAAAGACGAATCCTTGTTTGCACATTGAGTGATTTAAAAATGGCGGTCGATCAAACATGTTTGATTTTCTCACCTCACGATTCCTGATTGGGAGGTGGTCGTAAGAGGCTGATTGCCCCTCATTACCCCCCTGTACACTACACCACGCATCACGCACAATCAGGCTCGAAAAATTCTTGCACGACTGGAAAGGGCAAAAAATTGCACAGCCTATGCCCAGATTTACAGTCAGCCTCCGTAATCATGAAACTCCAGATATTTTATAAAAATTCTAGCTTCCCTACCTTGCCCCGCGTTTTCTAGGGATGATTCTGCTTAGAGTGATTAACCTCAACATCCGTCTCTTGTTTCCTGTGTCTGTAAGCCCTGATTAGACTATCGATTTGTCGTATCCACTTCCCAAAACTTCGACTCTGTCATGTAAATTCACCAAAGGCTGCCTTCTGCGCCTGACTCTCCAGAAACAACTAAATATCACAATTATATCCAAACTTCCTGGATGTTACGAGCACCACCATTTTAATTTGCTTGTTTACCTCTAGAGAGCAGTAGTACCATAGATCTCCACTAGGAGGTTGCACAGTTAAGTTTGTTTTGGTTTAGCCAAGTAGATCGGACGGATGTTCCAAGATGGCGGCCTTATTTTATGCGTCACAGCAGCCATTGTTTCAGGTTTGCTCTTTATTCTGTCTATGGTGACTCAGACCCAAAACAGGTCAGTCTGTTTTATCTATATATATATATATATATATATATATATATATATATATATATATATATGGGTACTGGTTGATGGCATTAAAATTATGTCTAAGAGCATTAATAAGCATTAAATTAGAGTTACTCATTCCTGTATAAACCCTGTTAAAGCCACAGAAGTAAAACATCCTGATGACCCAATAAATCATGCTGCAGAGACCAATGTGTGATTAACTTTTACATGAGTTTTCCTGCTCCCTTCGGCCGACCCATTAACCAGCTCTGCATAGTTTCTTTGATGGGGATGAGGTTTATGTGATTTAGTGTTACTGTGGTCAAATAAAGGTGTCTCAGCCCGACGTCGGGGACCTTGGACCAATGTTGACTTTCCTTGCTCCTATCAGAATGAATGAAACCAAAGTCTGGATCGTATCAGACTTTCTCAGGGTGGAGCCCCTGTTTCTTATTATTTCTTCTTAGCTCATTTTAAGGGTAATTTTTTTATTCTGCAGCCTGTTTTTAAAGTTCAATCCCAGGTAAAGTGGCAGTAATGACTCGTTTAACGCCTCCCACACCTTCATAACGGCACATTTTATACTCTATATCCTAATAAGCCTGTGATATACTGCTACAGTTTTGGCCCTGGGAAAGTCTGAGGCAAAGAGATCACAACTTGTGCTTTTATGAAGTTATGTTTTGGATATTTGTCCTAAAAATGTGCAAATTCTGGGCAGTACGATAGGCCCATTTTCAGCTGGATAATAGGAAGCAAAGAAAATGATCTTTTGCATTTAGTGAAGTCGAACCGAAGAACCAACATGCTTCTGTAACAACGCTCTCTGGTTCCAAAAAAGTAAAAAAAAAACAGTCCATTGGACTTTGAAGACGTTTTGCTTCCCATCCAGGAAGCTTTCTCAATTCAAAATGTCTGGATTAGGTGTTCAGTTCCAGGCTTTTATGTAGAGTAGCCCAACAAATGGTAATGGCTTAGAAAACATGCAGATTGAACTGAAAAAACAGCTCCACCCCTTACGACTCCCCATTACTAAGGGCTGGAGCTGTTTTCTTTCGCTTGCAATTTGAGCCATTCTAAGCCATAACAAGCATGTAACATTTTTTGGAATGACTATCACCTGAATGAGTGAGAATCTTCATTCTTTGGTGTAGAAGATGTTTCTGACCAAATCCTCAGAAGTAGAGGCGTTAAGAATCAGTGAAGAGTTCAATGGCGAAGGCAAAGGCAGCACAGAGACCAATGATGTTGTTTAAGAAGTAAAAATGATCCGTGTCTGTGGTTAAGTCTGGCTAAAAGACAATAGAGAGAGCAGGACTTTCACGGGATAACAGGAAGGCTGTGCTCCGTTTTTTAATCCTTCAATTTTTAAGCTTATGTTTGCTCTTGAATAAAGTAAATTTAGACATGTCTAGTGAGAGATAACTACTGATGGAAGAGACTGAAGTGAGTTTTAATTTGTCAGACTAACCCCGAAATCCCACATACTCAGTCAGCGCTCCGCCACGCTGCGCTCCAGACCGCTTCTAGAAAGCAAAGCATACAGCCTCCGCTGTGGCTCCCATCCGCTCCGCTCTGAGTTCCTTGGAGATCGTAGAGGACATGCGCGAGATGATTAAATTCAAAGCTGCAAAACATGGAAATGATCCAGGGTTTCCGCGGTTAGCCTGAAATGTTGGCCATGTTGCTGTTAGCATAAACAAAACGTGTTGCACAATGCTTGCACACTGTTGCACTTTATCCACCACTTTCTTTTACATATAGGTCACTCTAAATGCAAAGCGGTCCCATACAGCAGATTATAAAGTGCTGCTGGTGCGTCTTCCAACTCCTGTTCTTTCCCACTCGCCATACCCACCAATTCTCCACAACAACTGATTTTTTCTGCTTCGCTTCTTCTTCCTCTTGTTTGCTACTGGTGGTTGGCTTTGGTGCAGCGCCACCTTCTGCTCTGGAGTGTAAAAAATTATGAGAAAAAGGAGCAGCGCATGAACGAACGCTAACACACGCGAACTGAACCGAGACAGTAGAACCCGAACGGTTCGGACGGTTTTCATAAACCGTTCCATCCCTAAACTGAAATGGCTTTGTTAAAATCAAAGTCAGTTCCTAACTTGGAATTAGAAGTTTTTTCAATGCTAAAAGCACGTCTGATGTGAACGTAGCATTATACACAAAGAGCAGCTTTGACAGGTTTGTATGTTTTAGCTCCTCTATAGATAACTTCATTAGCATGTTAGAGTCTGGCTAATAAAAATAGAATGGCCATAAAACTCTCTCTAGCAATGAATCTCTTGGTTTCCTGTCTGAACATGTGTGCCTTCATAGATAAATCTCCATCTGGGCCTTGTTGGTGACAGGCTGGGTGGTCATTTAACTAGAAGCGAAGATCATTTCTCTGCAGCCTTTTGATTGGCTGGTTTGCCCTTCCTCTTAATTTAAGCAGGAAGTCCAGAATTTTTTGACCCATTATGGCAACAAAACAAAAAATTGTGAGAAAATTATTGCCTTCTGAAGCCCTTCTGATGTCTCTGCTCTATCACTCACCTGCAGCGTAGGTGTACTTACTTTTTCACACCCAACATTTCCACCTGAAGGTTGATTTTATTTAATAAATTATAAAACTTGAAACTTAAAGACGATGAATGTTCCTCTTTATGCCCGTTGTGTTCTTCCTCTGAGGTTTTCTTCTCCTCCCTCCTCTCTCTCTATCTATAATCATAAAGAACTGACAGAGTGTCTAATAAACAGAGGGAAATGTTGGACGTGTTTGTTGAAGTCAGCCTGCAGGGCTCGCCCTCAGTTGTTGTTGTGTGCTGTTATAAATCTGGTTTTGCTGATATTTTGAAGTTTATTTCAAAGCTGCTTCCTACAGACTCTCCTCAGGTCAGGAAGAAGTTGGTTGATGCAGTCGTTCCATCACACGCACGCTGTTTGGCCTGTCTTTATCTCTTTTTTAAAGAAAAATACAGCAAAAGAAAAGATAGTCACCTGTTAGGATAATTGTCATTGAAGATACACACCTCCGCTGCTATCTCTGTTTTTCTTACAGCTTAGGTGTTTCTACTATAAACCAGAAAGTGATATCTAGAACCTTCAGTCTTTTATCTCATCTGTCGTAATGATCGCTTCTTTAAAGGAAAAGTCCGGTCAGCAAGGAATAATCAATGGATCATTATTTATACTGAAAACTTAATAGTTTGCTGTGATTTTCTGAATTTAGCGTTAATGGAGAAAAACCCGTAATATGTAGCCAACATTTGGAAGAAGAATGTTTTCAAGATGATTTGGATAATAGCGGCGTTGTGACAAACACCAGATACAGCACTGGGACTTGATCAACAAAGAAAATAATGAGATCTTTAGAAAATTATTTTTATGTAATGGATATTTTTACAATATAGGAAATAATACATTAATCAGAAATGTACACCTAGGCATAAATTTCAGATTTATTTTTGGCTTAAAATCAGCTTCTGTTAATATTCTTTTTGTTTTTTGGTTTTTTGACAACTGCTCCGTATGTTATTTCAAATTCAGAAAGTATAATGATACCTAAGAGATCCAAAATGTCCATAAACTCTACTCGTTTGCTTAAATGTGGCCAATTTTGATATTTATTGATTTATTTATTATGCATTTATCTACCTAAACTCTTATAAATGCTAAATATGGTTCAGGTAGGAGCGTTTAAAAGGAAAAGTCTGGTCAGCAAGAAATAATCAATGGATCATTATTTATACCTAAAACAAATTCGTTCTTGGTGATTAAATGAATTTAGCCTTAATCAGTAAAAAAATAAAAATACAAATTTTCGTCGTTATCGCAGAGTCTGGGAGCGTGCCATTTTTGTCCAAATACAGTAACCCCTCCCTCCTGCCATCTTCCAGCAGTGGCGTCACGCGATGCGCGGCGAAGCCTAGCGCCATTCTCCCGCTTTACAAGAATATATAAATCAATGGGAACTACTAGACACATCTGCAATCAACAACAATTATTGAAGATTTCCAGAGAGGACTTCACCATTTAAATTCACCAGAGCTATAGTGAACTGACAATGCCCACGCAGTATTAAGTAGATGTTGGAATACATCGGGAAAAAGTGGAAAAAAAGAGTTATTCCACCTTTCTGATTCCTGATCCTNTGCCCGTTGTGTTCTTCCTCTGAGGTTTTCTTCTCCTCCCTCCTCTCACTCTATCTATAATCATAAAGAACTGACAGAGTGTCTAATAAACAGAGGGAAATGTTGGACGTGTTTGTTGAAGTCAGCCTGCAGGGCTCGCCCTCAGTTGTTGTTGTGTGCTGTTATAAATCTGGTTTTGCTGATATTTTGAAGTTTATTTCAAAGCTGCTTCCTACAGACTCTCCTCAGGTCAGGAAGAAGTTGGTTGGTGCAGTCGTTCCATCACACGCACGCTGTTTGGCCTGTCTTTATCTCTTTTTAAAAGAAAAATACAGCAAAAGAAAGATAGTCACCCTTAGGATAATTGTCATTGAAGATACACACCTCCGCTGCTATCTCTGTTTTTCTTACAGCTTAGGTGTTTCTACTATAAACCAGAAAGTGATATCTAGAACCTTCAGTCTTTTATCTCATCTGTCGTAATGATCGCTTCTTTAAAGGAAAAGTCCGGTCAGCAAGGAATAATCAATGGATCGTTATTTATACTGAAAACTTAATAGTTTGCTGTGATTTTCTGAATTTAGCGTTAATGAGAAAAACCCGTAATATGTAGCCAACATTTGGAAGAAGAATGTTTTCAAGATGATTTGGATAATAGCGCGTTGTGACAAACACCAGATACAGCACTGGGACTTGATCAACAAAGAAAATAATGAGATCTTTAGAAAATTATTTTATGTAATGGATATTTTTACAATATAGGAAATAATACATTAATCAGAAATGTACACCTAGGCATAAATTTCAGATTTATTTTTGGCTTAAAATCAGCTTCTGTTAATATTCTTTTGTTTTTGTTTTTTTGACAACTGCTCCGTATGTTATTTCAAATTCAGAAAGTATAATGATACCTAAGAGATCCAAAATGTCCATAAACTCTACTTTTTGCTTAAATGTGGCCAATTTTGATATTTATTGATTTATTTATTATGCATTTATCTACCTAAACTCTTATAAATGCTAAATATGGTTCAGGTAGGAGCGTTTAAAAGGAAAAGTCTGGTCAGCAAGAAATAATCAATGGATCATTATTTATACCTAAAACAAATTCGTTCTTGGTGATTAAATGAATTTAGCCTTAATCAGTAAAAAAATAAAAATACAAATTTTCGTTGTTATCGCAGAGTCTGGGAGCGGCCATTTTTGCCCAAATATAGTAACCCCTCCCTCCTGCCATCTTCCAGCAGTGACGTCACGGTGCGGTAAGCCTAGCGCCATTCTCCCCGCTTTACAAGCTAAATCAATGGGAACTACTAGACACATCTGCAATCAACAACAATTATTGAAGATTTCCAGAGGACTTCACCATTGAAATTCACCAGAGCTATAGTGAAACTGACAATGCCCACGTGCATGGCAGCTGGATGCTGGAATACATCGGGGAAAAGTGAAAAAAAAAGAGTTATTCCACCTTTCTGATTCCTGATCCTCCATGGACGGGTTGGTCGTTGGATCGCCAACTTGAAGAGGGAGGATTTGCCATCGAACTTCTGGCCAGAGAAAAAACCCGTAATATGTAGCCAACATTTGGAAGAAGAATGTTTTCAAGATGACTTGGATAATAGCGCGTTGTGACAAACACCAGATACAGCACTGGGACTTGATCAACAGCCGATACCGCACCGTGACGTCACTAACCAGTAGGTGGCAGTAGTGTTCTTTGACAAACATGGATGCCTCCAGTAAAGCACATTCACATGAAAAT
>JAGKQL010000035.1:3203140-3226938 GCA_018398635.1 Cyprinodon brontotheroides
TGGATGCTACCCTCAGAACTTAAGAAATTTTTACTTATTTCTAGATACTTTTCCAGTGAGGTCAGTGACTATTGCTTCAGTTGTTGTCAGCCCTTTGTTCTTAGTCACTGACCTGAGTTTCTGTTCCTACAGAGGATCTAGTTTCTCCACTCCAGCTGAAGTGCAGCCGCACGCTGTTAAAGAAATAAAGACTTTTTGAACTCATTCACATCAGTCTGTTTTGAATATTGGATCCAAGGTTTTAGGTTTATGAAAAAATGAAGTATTTGTACTTTGCTACTTGACACCTCTGCTCACTGTGATTTTTAAGGTGATAAACATGAGCAGCGATAAGAGGCTGCACAGGTAGGAGGAACGAGTGGCAATGATGCCAACACCAGAGCTAAATGTAAAAAAAAAAAAAACTGTTACTTTGCCAGAATCCTAACATTACATTCATATCTTTACTGTTTTTGAACATTTATTAAATGTTGGTTTATTCATTGAGCATTTCTTTATTTCAGTATTTATTTTGCAGCAGTGGTGGGTTATTTTTACTGGGGACCAGTGATCTAAGTGACATGTGCACATGCATATTAGGATGTATCAGGGAAAGGTTAGTGGTAACATGTTGTCAGAGGCTCTGTGTCTGCACCCTGATGCTCTTCGGTTCTTTTCCCTGAAAAGAGATCATGCGGGACAAACTCTTTAAATAACACTTCATAACTTTTATGTATTAAATAACCAGGAGACACGACAATAGATTCTGATAGAAACTATAATCTTACTCGGATCAGAGAAATTGCTTAGAGTTGCAGAAGGCAGCTGCTCACCTCTCAGGAAGCGGCCCCGATTAACAGTTAAAGAGGCATTTTATAAATCTCCAATCTGACACATCATTACATCATACACGTTAGATGATTAGACATCCATGGCTCCAGCCTGATCAAAATAGGACGCCGCTCTCATTCCATTTCCAAATATTTGCCACGTACAAAAAGATTATAACTGTATATCCAGACAGAGGAACTGTCCTAGATTAAAACTTCGGTTCTGACGCGCAACAGACAGCCCATACCAGGCTGTGTGTATTGAAAAGGTCTTCATTACTGGGACTATTTTTATGAAAATAGCTTTTTATGTAAATGGCTTGTAGTACTTTTAAGGGGCCTTTGTACTTTATTAAAAATCAGCTTGCTTAGCACTAAGACACTTTATTTAGCACTGCACTTAAGCATAGATTCGCACAAAAAGAACAGTTTGCACACAAGGTTTTTAAAATATTTATTGAATATTTATTGTGTTAGCATGTAGCTTTTTGTTCCAGGCTCTCCATAGCTGCTCTCCATTAGTAATTGGAGTGGTTGTCTGTGGAAAAGAGAATCAATGTTTAGAGCAAGCAAGGGTTACTGTTTAGAAACTTCAGCAAATGTTAGTGTAAAGTCTGTTAGAAGTGAGTGCAAAAGATGTGTTTTGGTGCTAGGAAAGTGACTTATCTGTCTTTTCTGTGTCCTCGCCAGGGTGTTTGGACAAATGCGGGTCCAGACACCATTTATAGGTTCTAGGAGAGACCATGGAAAATATAGGGGGAGTTGTGCACATAGTTTGTGGGATTTTATATAGGGTTGGATGTAAAGTAAATCAGAAAATATCTATAAAAATTAACCTAAAGTGTTTGTGTGTGTAGATATTTGATTTAAAAGTGTGTTTTTTAGATGGGAGTGAGGAGTTAAATTTCATGTAAATGGTTTAGTCCATCAGCTGTGTCTATTGAAGCCAGAGATGGTGTGTTTGATGGAGACTGAATGCTGTGGAGCCAAATAAACCTGCTGATACTTCAACTTCACTCTGCCTGACAAGTTCATTTTCTAATTCTATCATTTTCTAATTATCCTAACAATGTACACAGCAACACTTTAGAAATGAGTAAAAAAGTCTAAAATCAAGTGTATTTACCCCTAAACCCTCTCAGCAACCCCCTCCGCACCCCAATGTATGTGGTGTATTGTGATGAACCGTTTGTACTGAAACTGAAATTTCGATTGCAATGTAAATTGTAGTTGATAAAGATTGACTAGTCTGAGCAGGTGAATAAGATGTGCCAATGGAGTATTTTCACCTAAAATAAAATGATTAGATCTGTGCACTGGAAAAGTGACAATGCAATTGTTTTTTTCTTTTCTTATTTCAAATGTATCTTGTTCCATTGGCAAAGTTTATTTGTTTATTTATTTGGATCCCCATTAGCTGTCAGTAATTTGACGGCTACTCTTCCTGGGGTCCTTTTAAAATTATACAGCCACACAAAACATTTTAAATGTTCACATCATAAGAACAACTATACATTTCAAATTATATCACATTACAGTACTCTGTTACACAAATATTCATATCTTAAGGCTTTCAACAAAGTACTTTTTTAAAAGTGTTTTAAATGCACCTTTCATGCATATCTCCCTTTCCTTCTTAATTCAAGAAAAAATGCACTTTAAGAAAAAAATGATTTGGATATTTTTTTGCAGTATGTGCATTGCTCCATACACCAGAATTTATTTCTGATTATTTCATTTAATTTTCTCTGTTAAATGCCTGGAGATGATAAATGTTGTAAATTGGTGCTATAAAAATAGAATTTTTTGGACCTTGAGTTTAAAACATTATCTCTACAACAAGTTCAGATGAGTTCAAATGAAATTTATCATGTTTCTTGGAGAAGTGGAAGTGCGTATAGAGCTTTGATCCTTGGTGAATTCTTGACTGTTTCACTCATTCTCAGGAGAAAAATTATCACTTGTTCAAAAAGGAAATAATTCACACTGTTTTTAAAGATGTTATGATGAATTTTATTTGCTTAAAGAAAGGAAAAACAAGGTTGTTTCATAATGAATATTTTTTGTAGGTAAGAATAATCCACCTACGGATCAACGTTGATAACCTGCACCTCCCCCTCTTGTCTAAGTTCTACAGTTTCCCAGTTAAGCACATTTGGTACCTGTTCCCTTCTCCCATTAAACAGATTCTGGATCATTGTATCTGACAGGACAGAGTCCCACATGTTCACATCAGAAATGTCTCCGACAAAACTCTGGTGTGCCTCAAAATCACCCAGAAATGTATCAGGATCCTGGCCCAATATAATCCTTCCTCCTGCACGGACAGTGTGACCCTTCTGATAGATTTTGGTCAGACTCTTTCTGCCATTTATGAAGATGGCTGCTGCCCCAGACTGGGAATTCCAGGTCAAGCACAGGTGATTCTGCAGGGGGCCAAATTCGGGGACTTGGAAGAACACTGGATCTGTACTCAGGTAGAGGGATAGCCTAAACAGAAATACACATTAACTACTGATCAGAGAAACGTTTTAAACTGCTTGAACATAAACATTTTACCTTCCGTCCTTCTCTCGCCACACGTTCAGCTCATCGAAGTATTGGGTTCGATATGCAAACAGGATGATATCTCTCGCTCCTGTGAGCTCTGTGGCCACACGCATGCAGAGTGTGAAAGCCCCGAGGGTGAAGGGGGATTTCTGAGGGATCATCTCCACATAGCTGGTACTGCTTTCCTTGGGGATGATCACACTTCTAATGGCCAGACTCCCTTAGGAAAAAAACATTTCAGCATGAAAACAGAACAGTAAGACACAAGCAGCAATGCTTTTGCACCAAATGAAACATTCACATAAGGAGTTACCACTGAATGCAGCCCAACCAGTGATCAGGAAAACCACAAATGAAAGACCCATTTTCCCAGAGTGATCCTGTAGGAAAACAACAACATCAAATCCTGACTTTAGAATTTGATGAAAGGCTGTTAATATGCAATGGAGACAGCATACAATTTAACCTGTAGTGTTCTGACCTGAAAACACAAAACCACAGGAAAAAAGTTGTTCTGTTCATCAAGCTAACAACTGGAGGCTTTATATAGTTTCATTATCCTTCCTGTTTTATAACAGCCAGGTCAAACTCCAGAGTCTTGAAACCCAGCTAGGACAATATTGGCTGTTTCAAAACATGTTGATTTAGTGCTTCTGGCCAATGCAACAAGAACGCCATGTACAGTGTTTGATGGAGGACACAAAGCTTCACCTACAATCAGGGGTCGAGTTGTTAAAAAAAAAAGAAGGGGAATTTTTGTAAGCATGACTGGGGCCATGTAGGGACAGTGATAGCCATGCAATCACTGCCCCTACATAGATAGCATGGCTATCACTGCCCCTACATAGTTAGCATGGCAATCACTGCCCCTACATAGATAGCATGGCTATCCCTGCCCCTACATAGTTAGCATGGCTCTCGCCCCTACATAGTTAGCATGGCTATCACTGCCCCTACATAGGTAGCATGGCTATCACTGCCCCTACATAGGTAGCATGGCTATCACTGCCCCTACATAGGTAGCATGGCTACCACTGCCCCTACATAGTTAGCATGGCTATCACTGCCCCTACATAGGTAGCATGGCTATCCACTGCCCCTACATAGGTAGCATGGCTATCCCTGCCCCTACATAGTTAGCATGGCTACCACTGCCCCTACATAGTTAGCATGGCTATCACTGCCCCTACATAGGTAGCAGCAGCTATCACTGCCCCTACATAGGTAGCATGGCTATCACTGCCCCTACATAGTTAGCATGGCTATCACTGCCCCTACATAGGTAGCATGGCTATCACTGCCCCCTACATAGTTAGCATGGCTATCACTGCCCCTACATAGGTAGCATGGCTATCACTGCCCCTACATAGGTAGCATGGCTATCACTGCCCCTACATAGGTAGCATGGCTACACTCTTTCCCCATGGGTGACTGGCCCCTACATAGTAGCATGACTATACTGCACTGGCTACATAGGTAGCATAGCCATCACTGCCCCTACATAGGTAGATGCATGGCTGTATCACTGCCCCTACCATAGCTGGGCATGGATCATCACATCGCCTACATAGTTAGTAGCATGGCTATCACTGATTCCTCACATGGGTAGCATGGCTACATCACTGCCCCTACATAGTTAGCATGACTATCACTGCCCCACATAGGTAGCATGACTATCAATTCCCCACATAGGTAGCATGGCTATCCACTGCTCTCACATACTTCGCACCTTACGACTATCAGCATGGCTATCCCTGCCCTAGGCAGCGCTAGCTTTATGGCTCCTCACTGTATCCCCTACATAGGTAGCATGGCTATACTGCACTGGCATATTTTTGCCCATACTACATGCTGCCCCTACAGTAGCATGGCTATCACTGCCCCTACAGTTGGGGCAGTGATAGGGTCTCATAGTTAGCATGGCAATCACTGCCCCCACATAGGTAGCATGGCTACCACTGCCCCTACTGGGGCCATGGCTATCACTGCCCTGCCAGTAGCATGGCTATCACTGCCCCTACATAGTTAGCATGGCTATCACTGCCCCTACACATAGGTAGCATGGCTATCATAGGTAGCATGGCTATCACTGCCCCTACATAGGTAGCATGGCTTATCACTGCCCCTACATAGGTAGCATGGCTATCACTGCCCCTACATAGTTAGCATGGCTATCACTGCCCCTACATAGGTAGCATGGCTATCACTGCCCCTACATAGGTAGCATGGCTATCACTGCCCCTACATAGGTAGCATGGCTATCACTGCCCCTACATAGGTAGCATGGCTATCACTGCCCCTACATAGTTAGTAGTCTCATGGCTATCACTGCCCCCTACATAGGTAGCATGGCTATCACTGCCCCTACATAGTTGGGCATGGCTACCACTGCCCCCTACATAGTTAGGCATGGCTATCACTGCCCCTTACATAGGTAGTATGGCTATCACTGCCCCTACATAGTTAGCATGGCTACCACTGCCCCTACATAGTTAGGGTGGCCATTTCTATAGCACCAAAAAGGAGGACATTATAGCACAATTATTAGTAGTTTAAAGAGGATGCTTGTGTAGCTGAATAGAACAAAATATTAAAGAAATGTAAAAAGAATTGGTTCCCAGCATTTGTATTTATTTAATACATTGTGGTGTTTAAAAAAGTGACCATTTTTTAACACGATTAATTTGCGCAGAACTGCTGCAATTGATCATAAAGCAGTTGTTTGGAAAAGAAGCTCGAGAAAGAGCTAGAGAATAGGACAATGCAAACTGCAAAAAGTGGCTGGAAAAGAGGAATTCATGACATGGCTGCAGCCTGTCGAGAGTAAAGATGATTTCACCATGTTCTATATCTATATATATATATATATATAGTAGTATTTGTAAGCAGCAGTATATATATATATATATATATATATATATAGTTTAAAACATTATCTCTACAATATATATATATATATAAATGATATATATCATGTTTTGGAGAAGTGGAACTGTGCTTAGAGCTTTTTATTTCATGGTGAATTCACAACTTGTGTACATGATATTGTTGATGGAGAAAAATTATTTCTAATATGTTTTTCAAAAAAGGAAAATAATTCACACCCTTTTTAAACCTGTTAACGATTAATTTTATCTGACATAAAGAAAAAAAAAACAAGGTTGTTCCAGCAGAATATTTTTGTGGTAAAATATTTTTCACCACTGTTGTGGATTTTTGTAAATAGGGATAACTAGGATCATACTACAGTTTGTATGAACTCTGTTTATTCTCTGTTCCAAACTCCCATCTCTTCATCCATTCCTGAATAAGAATTTTCCTGACAGGACAGAGTCCCACATGCGCACATCAGAAATGTCTCCGACAAAACTCCTGGTCTGTTGAAAATCACCCAGAAATGTCTGTATCCAATTATTTAATTATAATTGTTTCCTCCTGGGAATATATACAAAACTATGATAGATTTTGGTCAGACTCTTTTTTACTATAATTTGGCTGCTGACCCAAACCGGAATTCCAGGTTCTGTTTGGCGCGCATTCTGCAGCGGTCTTGATTCGGGACTTGAAGAAAAATAGCTCAGTACTCGTGAGATAAGGACGGAACAGAAATACACATTGACTACTGATGATCAGAGAACAGCTTTAAACTGCTTGAACATGACAGACAAGTACCTCTTCCGCCCTTTTCTCTGGGCGGAGGTTCAGCTGATCGGAGTATGTGGAATCTGGGATGCAAACAGGAGTGAATACACTCCCGCCCGGGAGTTTCTGTGGCGACGCCAAGACAGAGTGTGTGAAAAGCCCCGACTGTGAAAGCCGATTTCTGGCCATCATATACATATAGCTGGTACTGGCTTTCACTGCCCTCAATCATAGTAGCATGGGCTAGACTGCTTTACAAAAAACAAACATGGCATGAAAACAGAACAGTAAGACATAGGTAGCATGGTAATAACTGCCCCAAATAACATTCACATAAGGGTTACCACTGAATGCAGCCCAACCAGTGATCAGGAAAACCACAAATGAAAGCCCCATTTTCCCAGAGTGATCCTGTAGGGAAAAAATCAACAAACATCAAATCCTGACTTAAGAATTTGATGAAAGGCTGTTAATATGCAATGGAGACAGCATACAATTTAACCTTGTAGTGTTCTGACCTGAAAACATACAAAACCAGTGAAAAAAGTTGTTCTGATCATCAAGCTAACAACTGGAGGCTTTATATAGTTTCATTATCCTTCCTGTTTTATAACAGCCAAGCAGGCTATAAAACCTGTGGTCTTGAAACTCCAGCTAGACTATATTGGCTGTTTCAAAACATGTTGATTTAGTGCTTCTACAATGCAACAAGAACGCCATGTACAGAGTTTGATGGAGGACACGAAGCTGCACCTACAATCAGGGGTCGAGTTGTTAAAAAAAAAGAAGGGGAATTTTTGTAAGCATGGCTGGGGCCATGTAGGGACAGTGATAGCCATGCTATCACTGCCCCTACATAGGTAGCATGGCTATCACTGCCCCTACATAGATAGCATGGCTGTCACTGCCCCTACATAGGTAGTAGGCATGGCTATCACTGCCCCTACATAGATAGCGTGGCTAGCTATCACTGCCCTACATAGGTAGCATGGCTTGGTCACTGCCCCTACAGAGTTAGTATTGCTATGACGCTATCACTGTGGGGGCATGGCTATCACTGCCCCTACATAGAGATAGCATGGCTATCACTGCCCCTTACATAGGTAGCATGGCAATCACTGCCCCACATTGGTAGCATGGCTACCACTGCCCCTACATAGGCAGCATGGCTACCACTGCCCCTACATAGTTAGCAGGGCTACTATCACTGCCCCTACATTGGTAGCATGGCTAACACTGCCCCCTACATTGGTAGCATGGCTACCACTGCCCCCTACATAGGTAGCATGGCTGGTCACTGCCCCTACATAGGTAGCATGGCTATCACTGCTCCCTACATAGTTGGGGTATTGGCTACCAATGCTCTCTACATAGGTAGTGCATGGCTACCACTGCCTCCCTACATAGGTAGCATGGCTAACACTGCCCCCAAGCACATAGGTAGTGCATGGCTAACACTGCCATAGTTAGCCTGACATCAATGGCCCCAGCATGGTAGCATGGCTACCACTGCTCCCCTACAGGTAGTGCATGGCTAATAGCCCCTACACAGGCAGCATGGCTACCACTGCCCCTACATAGTTAGTACATAGTTAGCATGGCACCGTTGCCCCTACATAGGTAGCATGGCAATCACTGTTCCTACACAGGGTTAGCATTGCTACCACTGCCCCTGCATACATAGATTGCTAAGCATGGCTATCACTGCCCTACATAGTTAGCATGGTATATCACATAGGTAGTTGCCCCTACATGCTTAGCAGGCTATCAGCATGTAGTAGTAATGCTGGTCACTGCCCCTACATAGTTGGGTATGGCTACCACTGCCCCTACATAGGTAGCATGGCTGGTCACTGCCCCTACATAGGTAGCATGGCTACCACTGCCCCTTCTCACATAGGTAGCATGGCTATCACTGCCCCTACATATGGCACATGGCTATCACTGCCCCTACATGCTTGGGGCATGGCTATCACTGCCCCTACATAGGTAGCATGCTATCATTGCCCCTACATAGTTAGCATGGCTGGCCCACTGTTCCCTAAGTACACAGGTAGCATGGCTATCACTGCCCCTACATAGGTAGCATGGGCTATCACTCCACTGCTCTCGGCCATTGCTCCACTTGTCTCACCAACATCGGGGCTACAGATTAATTTTATGTTGGATTCACAACCAAAATGCAGAAAAGTTCTGCAGAAATTCTGGTACTATGTCTTGTCTCGGTCCCTAAACCACTGAGCCTGGCTGTATCTGAGTGTCTCTGTTCTGGGCACGTTGCAGGACTCATTGGAACTCTTAACCTGCCTTCACGCTCTGTGGATTCTTTGAGACCTTGATCTGTCTGTTCTTGTGTGGATCGGAACCCCTGTTGGGCTATGGACTATCAATTTTAGAACGGTCCTGTTCTGAACTGTTTCCCTGATCTGGGTCGGATTCCTGCCAGCTCACTGGAGCTGCTGCGCTCAGGACGGCTCAGCGCCGCCGCAGTTCGTTTAGCATTCCTTCGGCTGGATCCAGTTATCCTCACAGAGGATGAATTGAACTGCTAAATCAAAGAGTGTCAGTGATGGGTGGCGCCCCTCCCTTGCAGCTGCTGCGGTCCACAGCTCTGCGCTTTTGTTCTGTTTCTGTTTCAGTCTGTTTTATTATTAAAGTTTTGTACTTTCCTACTGGCTGTCTCGTCTTGAACACAGGGTCCATCTGTCCTGTTTCTTGACTCTCCTGGCTTTGAAAGAGTTTTCAGCATTAAACAGAGAACAATGTGAATTCACCTAAAAAAACTAAATCTGGTTCTTGCTGGTCACTCAACTGTCCTGTCTCTGTCCAGAAATGCTGGTTGCTAACTCTGTTGTATCCCTCTGAACCTGCATCAGTGTCATATTCTAATAAACTGTTTAAACGTCTCTTGTTGTTTCTAGTTGAATTCTGGGTCTTCAGTTTTTTGGTCATTACACTTTATTGTCTTCTGCACATTGCTCAAGGGGACAATTGGCACAACTTGAGTATGTTACCCCAAAGAGATGCACCGTCACCCTGAAATTTGTGAATTCTTGGTTTAGATCTTCATGAGATAAACATGTATTTAAATGTCCTCTTTATCAGACCATGTTGTCCCAAAATTTATAAAAATTTCTATATAAAAAAATCCTGTCTTAGAATCTGTGTTTTTTTCCCGGGTTATCTTATGCAGGCCAAGCTAGTTCCCACGGCCAGCCTGAACACCTAAATTCAGCCAACCATATATCATCAACGGTCATCTGTCAATCAAATTCTTTCGCAGTCATAGCATCTTGATTCATATGTTGCAGCTAAAATACGCTAATGGTTTAAATCAGAATCCTTTCCTTTCCCATTGAGTTAAGGCCCCAGTGTTCACGGGGATGGACGCCTGTGTCTTCGGTAGGCAGGCGAGCTAACAGAACTGGCAGCGTTGTCTGCAGGCAAGGGCTCAAACATGCACGGGCTGGAAGCCTTCTACACCAAACTTCAAGCTTCTGCCGCCCCTGGCGCCCCTTTCCACAACATCTTCGGCCCCGCTTTCCTCCTCTAAATAAAAAATGGATGACGGAGGAGACTCAACCACAGTCTCTTTATATAAAACTCACGCCAAGCTCATAGCATTCTTTTGACAGTGTCGTTTCTAAGTCACCACTTTAGTGTTACTTGGTCCCAAATGGATTTCCCATTGGGAAGGCTGCAGTAACTGAAAACAAAAACACAGCAAAATAAAAAATAAAACCACTAACACTAGAAAACAAGGAGTAAAACAAGACTGAATACTATAACAGAAACCTGACAACTTCTAGAGGGGCATTATCACAGGAAAGGTATTAAGGTAAGACACAGGTGCTGAGTCGCAGATGTGTGAGATTGACTGTCAGAGAAGCAGCTTTGCAGCATTTGCACAAGAAGAAACTTTAGAAAGAAAAAGTTACTCTTTAGAGATCAATGGACTGAGCTGTTCTAAAGTGAGCAGTGAACTACACAGTAGAAATAAATGGGTTAAGGCACCCAGACAAGGTACCGGACATCCATGTATTGTTTACTCTGAACACACATTTACCCCATTTGTTCCTCAGTAACCTGACATACAGCAGTTAAGGCAACATGAAAGGGACGTTTCATGCATGTAGATATGCTGTAGATAGAGCTGCTGCCAATCAACAAATCAACAAAAAGGCAGGTACTGGATGTTACAGCATCAAAATCTTCTACAACTGAAAAAAAGCAACATAAAAATACATTTTGCTTTTAGTGAGTAGGTTCATACAAAGTCATTTCTGAATAGTTTCATACTATATATACAAAAATCTCTGCTTCAAGCATTATGCAGGATTTTACACACTTAGCATTCACACTTTAACTCTTTACTTTTAACACTTTTGGTTTTATTAAAGGAAATATCAGATTTTTTCAGGTCCCAAAACAAAATGTAACAGCTCTGTAAAGGCTTCTCCACCAGAGAGCATAACATAAAAGTTACCATGACTATATAACAGCTGAATGTGGTGATTTCCATGTTGCTCAGTAAAACGCTTCTCACTAATGTATTTAGATCCAATGCCTTTGTAAGTGTTTTGATTCAATACTGAGTACAGCCAAACTTGAAAGTCTCTTTTTTGTCATAAAGGACCGCAAATATGTCTTTATGAGCCTGAGAGAAGAAAAACTTAGTTCACAGGATGCGCTGCTCACAGGTAAAACAACCCCTATTTTACACAACCGGAACAACTCATAAAACACATCCTGGTATGGGTCCAAAAACTGAGTGAACTCCATGAGAGTTAACCTGACTTCCCGCCAGATGGATGGTTCTCAAGAGGACATCTGGAACCTTCCGTTGAAGTACTCTGGGAAGGGGCTTAAAATAGAATAGATGATTGGCCTGGCGTTGGTGTGATATGTATAGATCGGCCAAATAAACCAATCAACAGATCAAACGGGGTTAATATGACTTACTCAACAGAGCCGCACGCATCGGAGAGGAGCCACTGATAGATCAAACTCTTGCCGAAACCAGTCGAGAAGAGCAAAACATCTTTCCTCGAGAAAGCCCAGAGCAGTGTTTCTGTTTTCAGTGAAGAAATACCTTCCGTAATTCCCATAAAACTTGCTCGGTATAGCCACGCTAACGCTAAGTTTCATCGGCTGCCGCCATGTTCTTAGACTGAATCCGTCGCGCTTCGTTAAGGCACACACCTCAACCCGCTTCAAAAGCTAACGCTGATTGGACGCTCGTTGGTGAAGAACGGCTCCAAATTTTCTTTAACGGAGAGTTCTCCAGACTGATCTTTATGGTGAAACCTTTAAAAGTCAGCGATATCAGGAGCCAGTCTCATCGAGAGGCTACATGAGAGTGAGAGCACTCTCCCTTTCCCTCAATACTCGATCCAATCAATATGAGCCTTTGTAACGTTAGTCTACTTTACAATGAACAAACGTCAGGCCTAACTAAAACATCATAGTTAAGAGAAATAACGCTCTGCAATGTGATTTTTAGATCAAAAATCAGCATTGCAGCTATGCTAGCAACATTGTGCTCTCTCATTATGATTTGCATTTCTCGATAGATATTTAATCAGTTTTTACCTGTTTCATCCTGTGTCTCCTCTCCCCATGACCCCTGGCTCCCTCGCTTTGCCCCATTCGGTTTTCAAAACTAATCAGTGTCAGTCGCCATGGCCATCATCTCATGCTGCATTCACTGCAGTCCGATTATTACTGGAAAATTGAAGGCGTCGTAATTCTCAAATTAGCCATAATTTATAAGCCTCGCCATCCCTACCGCTAACTGGGGTGGCAGCAGGGGTGGCATAGGGTGGCAAATGCTTGTAGATCCGCCTATGAGTCCATGTTTTTTTTCCTCTTGTGCCGCTCCTGTTTCCCGCATCTCGGTCTAACATCATCCGATCTGTCGCTTTGAGACATCTGACCTGCGGTCACATTTCACTGCGTACAGAGTAAATGGAGGAGGAGGATACACACAGCAGCACTCAGTGAATATTAACCAGCAGCTACTTCGATTGATTGTTGATTGATAGTTTGTTAGACATACGGAGCTTTTTCAGCTAAAAATGGCAACAGACTGTAAGTTTAAACAATTTTGTATTATAACACAAGAAGCTTGAGAAAACATAGTTTGTTCTTCTTTACAAGTTAAAACAAATTCTTAGCCTCTCAGAGACCACATGACTCCCTGTGCAACAGGTTAAAATGAACATGTTTTCTTGTTGAATAGACAGAATCAGACTGCGCGGATCTTCTACATATCATGAAATTTAGATTCTGGCATCATTACATTAGTAAACAGGTTCATAAATCTTTTTTAAACAGATCACAGAGAGAAGTAGGTAGAGCTGCACATTTAAAGGTGAAACAGATTTACTGTGATATGCAACATGCAATAAAATATATCTCCAAGTTTACCACAAAGTTTACAAAAGAGAAAATATGCTATGAAATGTTTAAAATGCAGCATATCCATATTTTTTTTTGAATGGAATTGAAATTGTGCTTCTAGGGATGCATGATATATCAATTTTAGCATTGGAATCGGCTCTTATTAATCATTTTTTTCATGCATTTATGTTTTTTAGGCTCTATATTTGTAACGCACTAAAAGGCCTCTCTCTAACATCTATAAAATAAATATCAGTGTGTTGTGGTCATGTGTTCTAAAAAATAGGAAAGCATTCAAAAAGCGTTCCAAATTCTTCAAGATAAAGTTTGGTTCCCAAACACAAGATCCATCCTAAACTGAAATGTTTTCAACATTGTTTTCTTTTCCACTTTGTAGTAGTTTAGTTTAGTTGAGTTCACTAGTTTTTAATAAACTGAAATATGTTTGACTTGGAGCTGAATGATTTTTGTTAATAAACTCTTATATTTGTAATGGAAGTTGTGGTGAATTTCTTCCATATATGAGCAAAATATTATATGTTTGACTATGATTTGAGCTTTCGATTCATACTAGCATGTGTTGTTCTAACACACAGCTAGTAGGGCATGTGTTCATAAAAATATATGACAGGGGAGACCAGGTCAAACATTTGTGTTACAGGGTATTGGCCTCAACACAATTTAACAAACTTCATTTCTAGCAAGGGTTAAACTCAAGAAGTTGTTTGTTTTGCTGTATTTCCCAATAAATACCGCTCATCATGGGGACAATGTCTAAGTGACTGCATCACAGCATCGTTTTTATGGTTTTTTTGGAAGTTATTTTGACCCCTGTAGGAGGTGGGAGTTCAGTGGATTTTTATGATCTATTTATTTTTTTTTTTTTTTGAAGGGACTGGGCAGTCCAAGCAGGACCGTCTTCCATGCAAATGAGGACATGAAGGAAAAGTGTGTGGTAACATCTGGACAGCAGATTTTGAAAGCCATATATTCTCTGTGTGCCGCGAGTTTCTTTTTTTTTAAAGAAGGAGATCAGGATCATTTGCACAAAATTACTAACCTGCACCTGTGCAGTCGGTCTAAACTCTGCAGTCTCTGAATCAATTCAATTCAGTTTTATTTCTATAGGCCAATTCAAACCACGTCATCTCAAGGCACTTTCAGTTCACCAGATCATCCAGTCAGATTGATTCAAAGTTTTTCTATCTAAGAAACCAGTTGATTGCTTTGACTCATTGATTCTGAAGGCATCCCCTCACACTAAGCATGCTTGTAGCGACAGTGAAGGAAAAACTCCCCTTTGAACAGGAAGGAAACCTCAGCAGAACCAGGCTCAGTGTGGCTGATCATCTGCTGAGGCCACTGGGGTTCAGGAGACAGAAGCAGAGATACAAAAGCAGCTCCACAGAGGCGGCCCGTCAAGTGACTTACACAGCCAGGCTTGAGATGAGCTCGAGCCAGCTCCCATGCCAGAGGGAGAGAGCACATCCGGCCAGTCACGGTCAGAGAAAACAGGACCACACTGGAAACAGGCCGATCTCCAGCATCAAACACATTTCCTCTCTGTTTCCTTCTGCCCATAAAACAGATCCCCTGAACTTCACGGTGTCTATGAAGACAAAACTCATCAGAATGTGCTAATCAGTGTGAGTATATTCAAATCAACTGCAGAACTTAAACCAAACACTGGTGATGAAGCCACTCTAATAGCGGCCTATATGGTTCTTCAGAAGGGGAAAATTTTTTAATCACAAGGCAAAACAGAGACGTGCAAGAAAGAAAACCTTGAAGGGACTCATAACTCATGTTGAGAAATCTCATTAAAATTGTAAGTTAGCTAAAAAAAATGCTGTGCTGTAGAAGCTATTCTTAAATTAGGTGGAACAATTTAAACTAAAATGAATTTTGCTTCAAAAGATGGGCATAACAGCCATATTTCTATGGGTACCAGCACACAGGGAGCACAACAGAGTCAGGTCTCCTTCGAAAAAGAGATTTTATCTCAAGGGACTTCCTGGTAAAATAAAGGTTAAATTAAAAAAACAAGGGAGTTAAAGGAAATGAAAAGGCAGATAAGACTGCAAAGGAGGCTACAATAAGAGAAGCCATCGATCTGTCCGTTAAAATTAGAAAGATGGAAACAAAGAGCATCAAGCAATGGGAAGAAGAGGGGAAAGGATGGTGGTTTCATCTGATTTAGAGGAGAGAGGGAGAAATGAGATGTGCAGGAAGGAACAGAAGAGAAGAAACAATTATATCAAGACTTAGATTTAGGCAAACAGGATTAAACAGTACTTTATTTAAAATAGCAGTTATGTGTGAGTACTCTGAGCAACAAGAGACCATTGAACGTGTTATGGGAGACTGTAAGAAGTATGACAGAAAAGGGAGGGAATTGGATCAAAATCTTAATAAAGAGAGAATACACTGTAATTTAATAAAAGTGTGATGTAATTGTTTTTCATTATCTTAGATTAATCAGTGTAATTGAGAGGATTTGAATCTTATTTTGGTTTTATTTTTTGTTGATTTTGTTTTGTTCGGTATAAGTAGGTAGTAGCCATTCAGATTCACACTCCATACCAGCTGGTGGCGGTAATGCACCATTTCGTTACGTGCCAACCGCCTATAAAATCTCATAAAGAAG
Source organism: Cyprinodon brontotheroides (assembly GCA_018398635.1). NCBI lineage: Eukaryota > Metazoa > Chordata > Actinopteri > Cyprinodontiformes > Cyprinodontidae > Cyprinodon > Cyprinodon brontotheroides. The sequence goes on from JAGKQL010000035.1 coordinate 3,219,191, forward strand.
AAGAACAAAAAGAAGTTAGGACCCGGAAGAAGATCGGAGAGCTCTTGAGGCTGTCATGGCGGACCAAAACAAGGCAGAGAGCGCAGAGAACTTCTTCAATGAGATATTAAGGTTTGATTTAACTTTATAAACCCGGATAACCAGAATTTATAGACAGGGTTAAAATATCATACATCACGTTAGGTTTATTTTGGATGTTGTTGCTTATTTTGGGCTGTCGGAACTATGTGGTTGCTAGTTAGCCCAGGATTAATCGATGCTAACTGTTAGCTTCATCCGGTCTGGACACGTTACTCTGTCTCCCTCTTTTGAATGTTTTGATTAAAAACAGTTAAATTAACTACACATAATATGGATATACATATCTGACTCATTTACGGTTCAAACTAAGCAATAGATCTTAGAGTTTTAAATGAAATAACAAACATTTAAACAGGTTAATCAAGTATTCCTTTGCAGTGAATCATAACCAAATGATTTGTTCTTAGAGAACAGAGCTATTAATAGATACACAGTTATATACGTAGACGCCTATTTGGACGCAGGCCGACGTGCATAGAAGGCGGCCATCTTGGATCAGACCACAGTTCAGACAGCTGCTGTTAGAATGAATAGGAGGCTCCTTAGATCTCATTTTAATCACATGAAAACGATTTAGAGATAAAATTACAATAATTTTTGACATGTAAGAACCCATTAAAAGACCAAAACAAATTCTCATATATATATATTACACCCAATAACTGATTAAATAACAAATGTTCACATATGCATACATAATGATAAAAAAACACATAGATTGAAAAAGAAGTTTAGACAAACTTATAAGGACAAAAAGCCTTTAGTTGGACACAACACAAATTTACCGTTCACTACTATTTTACAACAAAGTCTTGACAATAACAAAAAATAAATAAGAATTGAAATAAAATGAATTTAAAGAAAGAAAATAATAACTTTACTCTCTTTTGTAAATCACATTACAACAAATGCTCCTCCATCAAAAACAAATCCTTACAAACATTTTATAATAGTAATAATATACTATATAAATATATATTTGTAAAACACAATCTTATACTATATTAACAAAAAACTTTGTTTATCACATTAGCATTTAATTGCTAAATATTAGTGCTGTCAATCGATTAAATTTTTTTAATCGCTATTAATCGCATCAATGCCTGAGTTAACTTCGCGATTAATCGCATTTTAATCACGCAAATTTTTTTCTGATTGAAAATCATTTTAAATACTCTCGTGACATACAAAAATACATACAGGCTAGGTTTGTGCAAATGTTCTTTTTAAAATGAAAACAGGTCACAGATACTGATTTATGCCATAGAAACATATGGCAAGAAGATGGGGAGACATGTAGCAAAAAAAATAACAAATATGTAGCCAAAAAGGCCCTGAAAACAGGCTGATGTAAAAGACAGTCTTTACAGTTAATACAGTCTTTTGAACAAAGACAAGCATTTTTACCCTACTGCTATAAAGTGTAGTAGAGTTAACACATTAGATGTTAATTAACCAAGATAGGCTCTAGAAATTTACTTTTCAGCCTCAACAAAATGAGAACACACACACACACACTCACCCACACAGACACACCCACCCACACACACACACACACACAGATGTCTGACCTGTGGAACCGAACTGTGCAAGAGTGCGTGGCAGATTCCATTTCACCTCAGTAACCTGTTTCTCAGCGTATTTCAGGTTGCTACTAGTTTTCAGACACTCAACTTGTTTGTTGGTGGTGGGGCTTAGAGAAAAGGCACTAAGCGTCACCCAGAGTGTATGAGCGTCTTTTTTTTCCTTGAGGAGCCACTCTAGAAGCCTATGAGAAATGCATACACTGGGGAAAAATAGCCCCGCCTTCCCGCGTGCTGCGGGATGTACTCGGAAAATTGTACCATAAAACCACATAGCGTTAATCTCACGTTAAAAAATTATGCGCCGTTAAAATGGCCTCAGCACGTTAGCGATAATAGCGGTGATAATTTTGACAGCACTACTAAATATATAACTTTACTTTGAGTTCAGTTTAAATAGTTTTTAATCTGAATAAATATGTGTAATCGCAGTGAAAGGTAATTTTAAAATTTGTTTTGGTCTTTTAAGGAGTTGAAAGACAGCAGCTGTCTGAACTGTTGTCCTACCCAAGATGGCCGCCCTCTAGGCACGTTGGCCTCGCTGCCCACAGCGACCAATGATGCGTCTATGAATATAATGTCTATGTGTAAATACAGGTCAGCGGGGCTGAAGGTCAGCAAAAAAGTGGAATTCATTTTCTGTTTTTCTTGTTTCTTCACATCATTTATATGAATGTAGCTCAGTGCAACTTTGGTGGTGCTGCTTCATTCTGGCTTTATTTTAATTTCCTTTGCTTTGCATTCGATCATTAAATTATTCCATCAGTTTAGGGTTGAAGGTGGAATTTAACCCCAACAACAGACAGTCAATAAAATCAAGCATTTTCTGTTGGGGAAACAGTTTGTAAACAATAGTTAAAACCTGGTTAGCTGAACATTTTTGTCTTGTTTTAAAGCAGATATTTTATTTCCAAACTATACTGCAGGTGATAGTTAAAGAAGTGTCATTTTTTAACCATAAACTTTTGCATTTCCACAGAGAATTTAGTATTCAGTGTTATTTTCTCAAAAATGAATTAGATTTAATTCATTTTTTTCCTTTTTATTATCTAAAAAAACTATATTTTCATTTTAAAACCATGCTGTAATAGTTATTGAAACTACATAATATATATATATATATAAATATATATTTTTTAATTTTCGCTTTAAATCTGCCACCTTTTCATTTGTTGGATGGAGAAAAATCTACTTGGTGTTTATATTTCTATATAAATTAGACTTTAATGGATACAACTGCTATTTAATGAAGTAAAAAAACATCATAATATGCAATTTATTGAAATTTTTGAAGTGAGCTTTTTATATGTTGTAGGTCTGCAACCAACGGTTGTTTTGCTTTTTGATTAATCTATTGATTATTTCTTTTATTAATCGATTAATAATCGGATAACAAAAGGTTCCTTGACGAAGATTTTCTAACAAATTGAAGCAGGTGAAACTAAAATGTTTCCACTTGAGGATTTCTGGTTAGATTATACTGACAGACAAAAAGTTTTTTTTATCATAAATACAAAATGTTTATATTTTTTTTTTTACAGTCTTGGTATAATTTTTGCTCTAAGTGGGTTGCTCTGTCGGCTAAAGGCCTGTTTTAGAAAAAAGATCTGAACTAAATGAACGGAACAGTTCATCTGTCAGATTCAGTTCTTTCCAGAAACAGATTCAGTTCTAACAGATTCAGTTCTTTATTAGAGATCCAGTTCTTTCTGGTAACAGATTCAGTTCTTTCTGGTAACATATTCAGTTCTTTATTAAAGATCCAGTTCTTTCTGGTAACATATTCAGTTCTTTCTGGTAACAGATTCATTTCTAACAGATTCAGTTCTTAATTAAAGATCCAGTTCTTTCTGGTAATAGATGCAGTTCTTGCTGGTAACGGATTCAGTTCTAACAGATTCAGTTCTTTATTAAAGATCCAGTTCTTTCTGGTAACAGATTTAGTTCTTTCTGGTAACAGATTTAGTTCTTTCTGGTAACAGATTCAGTTCTTTCTGGTAACAGATTAATTTCTAACAGATTCAGTTCTTAATTAAAGATCCAGTTCTTTCTGGTAACAGATTCAATTCTTTCTGGTAATAGATTCAGTTCTTTCTGGTAACAGATTCAGTTCTAACAGATTCAGTTCTTTATTAAAGATCCAGTTCTTTCTGGTAACAGATTCAGTTTTTTCTGGTAACAGATTCAGTTTTTTCTGGTAATAGATTCAGTTCTTCCTGGTAACAGATTCAGTTCTTTCTGGTAACAGATTCAGTTCTAACAGATTCAGTTCTTTATTAAAGATCCAGTTCTTTCTGGTAACAGATTCAGTTCTTCCTGGTAACAGATTCAGTTCTTCCTGGTAACAGATTCAGTTCTTCCTGGTAACAGATTCAGTTCTTTCTGGTAACAGATTCAGTTCTAACAGATTCAGTACTTTATTAAAGATCCAGTTCTTTCTGGTAACAGATTCAGTTCTTCCTGGTAACAGATTCAGTTCATCCTGGTAACAGATTCAGTTCTTTCTGGTAATAGATTCAGTTCTTTTTGGTAACAGATTCAGTTCTAACAGATTCAGTACTTTATTAAAGATCCAGTTCTTTCTGGTAACAGATTCAGTTCTTTCTGGTAACAGATTCAGTTCTTTCTGGTAACAGATTCAGTTCTTTCTGGTAACAGATCCAGTTCTTTCTGGTAACAGATTCAGTTCTAACAGATTCGATTCAGTTCTTTATTAAAGATTCAGTTCTTTATGGTAACAGATTCAGTTCTTTCTGGTAACAGATTCAGTTCTAACAGATTCAGTTTTTATTAAAGATTATGCGGCCTTTTCTAAAATCATTTCTTTTATCTGTATCTTTTCCTTTTGGCTGGTTGATTAAATGAATCTGTTTTATTGTTAAATTCAGTTTGCCTGTCTCCTAATGTGCTGCAGTCCATGCGAGCTGTTTGCAGCCCGCTCCAGGAGCCATAAGATCCCGGCTCGAGGACAGAAGGACTTCTATCCCGACGAGACGGAGGAGCAAAGACTGCGTCTGCAGCAGAGTTTGGACGAACACTGGAATCTCATATCGGAGGAGCGAGTCGAGCGGCTGTGAGTTAGACAGACGGTCCGCTCTTAAAATCTCCTTTCCTGTTGGGTGGTAGGAAAGCAGATACATCAGATTTTCTTGGTTTTATGCCTTTGCAGAGGGAACCTGGTGAAAGCCACATGGATTCCAGATGACCGGATTGTGGAGCTTCAGACTCCTGCTGTAAGATCTTCTAGTTGTTTGTAATTAATCTCCTTTTGCTGCAGGATTTGGTGGTTATTTGTTTGAAACGCGGTGCATGATGGGAGATGGAGGCATATGCAGCTCTGTATTTAATACATCTTTAAAGTCAAACTAACTTTGCTCATTAGCTGCACTTCTGCCCACATATAAGAGCTAGTGATGGTTTTACGATTCAGTGGTTGTCAGAGGAAATGGGGGGAGGAGGACAGAAAGTTAATTTTTTGTATATATATTTTTTTTAGATTTAAAAAGTCAATGTATGACATGGATGCATAAAAACCTCATTTTATTTCAGTGTTTAATTCTGTTTAAAGTAACCAGATTATAATTTAAAATGTCTCCACGACCTTTGCTGGTTGATGATTATCTTTAATCGGACCGCAATGATTTTTAATTGGTTACTCGTTTTTAGGGTTGTCATGATACTAAACTTTTCAACTCGATACCGATACTAAGGAAAATATTCGATACTCGATACCATTTTCGATGCCACAAGGATAAAAACAAAGACTCCAAAATTCAACAGAAATATTTTCATTAATAAATAAAATACAATAAATAAATACAATAAACAATAAGAACAATGTTTTGAGGTTGTATGCTGTGCACAATATTAAGCAAGCTTGATTAAAAAAAAAACTTAATTAAGTTTTCCTTCCTTGGCTATGCTTTGCACACATAACAATGACACTAGCCAAACCGGTTAAGAAACAAAAATAATTCTCAGCAGCTGCACCTCTTACAAAAAAAAAGTCTGAAACTGAAAAGTGCGTAGAATTATTCAATCACACAGTGTTCAGAAAGTGCATTTTCCTCCATTCTGCACCTTAGATGAATGACTGCTTAGGTGCCACTGGTAGTAGCACTGTATTGATACTTTTAAAAACGAGTATTGTATCCGGATACAACGTTTCAGTATCGATACTTTTGACAACCCTACTGGTTTTATACAGTAAGCCAACATAGCCTTGCTTTTGTTTAGAAAACATGCAAATTGAAATGGATGAATGGTCCCCCCCTTTGGAATGGGGATCGTTTGGCCCCATACCTGTCTGTGTCTCTGAAAGGGGGGGTCGTTAGAGGGAATTGTTGGCCTGGCTGAATAGGCGAGGTCTTCTGATCCCCTGTAAGGGTTGGGGTTGCGATGATTGCGGGAAAGGATCAACTTAACTTCCAACTTTCACCAGTAAACCTCAAAGTCTTCCTTCCTCCGTCCAGCGAACGATGAAAACATCGTTAGCAAAGCTCTGCTCTCCCCTCCAGAGGAGCTGGATGGTTTCCCAGAATCACTTTGAAGCTAGGGTTGTCAAAAGTATCGATACTCAAAAAAGTATCGATACTGAAACGTTGTGTCCGGATACAATACTCATTTTCAAAAGTATCGAGTACCAGTGGCACCTAAGCAGTCATTCATCTAAAGTGCAGAATAGAGGAAAATGCACTTTCTGAACACTGTGTGATCGAATAATTCTACGCACTTTTCAGTTTTAGACTTTTTTTGTAACAGTTGCAGCTGCTGAGAATTAATTTTGTTTCTTAACCGGTTTAGCTAGTGTCATTGTTATGTGTGCAAAGCATAGCCAAGGAAGGAACACTTAATTAGAATTTTGTAAGTTTAATACTTTGCACAGAAAACAACCTCAAAATGTTGTTCTTATTGTTTATTGTATTTATTTATTTATTGTATTTTAATTATTAATCAAAATATTTCTGTTGAAATTTTATCCTTGTGGTATCTAAAATGGTATCGAGTATCGAATATTTTCCTTAGTATCGTATCGTTGAAAAGTTTAGTATCGCGACAACCCTAATGTAAGGTGTAGTTACAGAAGTCTTCATCCATGGCCTCTCCTCCTTTCCTTATACATATCTGTTCATTTTATTTTAGTATTAATTAAACTTTATTAGGTAAATGATTGTCAACTAGCTGTTCATTTTTACTGTTCTTACACTTTACGCTTTCTGTTTTTCAGTAGACTTTAATCTTTTTGGTTTTTACTCTTTTTGAGTAAAAAAAAATAACCAGATATTTCTAAAGATGCAGTTTATGAATTCAGATCAGCTTTTCTGTTCAAACATGGCCTCCAGGCATCCATTAATAAACACATGAAAGTCAATATTTTGTAATAAGTAGCTTCTTTGTTTCTTATTTGTCATGTAATAATGGATTATTGTTGTTTTCAGGGTAAGTTCTGGCAGACGATGGGTTTCTCTGCAGAAGGGAAGCAGTATCTCCTCCCTGAAGAGGCTCTCTACCTGATGGAGTGTGTGAGTATCACTCGTTATTTCACTAATGTGTCGGAGGAGTTTCTTCCCCTCCTGACTGAATGTGTTTCTGGATGCAGGGCAGCCTGCTGGTGTTTAATCAGGACCTGCCGCTGTCCATCCAGGATGGCTATGAGATGTTTCTGTCTGCAGACGCTGTCAGCCTGCAGCAGTACCAGGTGCATTTCTCCTCTGATGCTCTGATTAAAGCTGGAAGCTGCGTTTCTGGTCTGATCTGATGGTTCTTCTCTCACATTGAAGGTGTTTGGGCATCTGAAGAGGCTCGGCTACGTGGTTCACAGATTTGATCTCAGGTAACAGAAGCTGGAGTTTGGTCTTTGTCTCATGGAGGGAACTTTTTGCTGCTTTAAGATGCAATTAAATAATGATAAAACTGGGCCTCTGATTTAAAGGTGTTTAGATGATTAAAGTCAGTTTAGTCATATATATATTTAATGACTTTAAGGGTAATCCAAGCTAATTCTATTCAGTTTATTTCTATATAGCACCAATTCACATCATGTCATCTCAAGGAACTTTCCAGTTCACCAGATCATCCAGTCAG
>JAGKQL010000035.1:3227438-3251901 GCA_018398635.1 Cyprinodon brontotheroides
AATCTGGTATTTACTAGATTTATTCTTCTGGTTTTGGCACCAGTGTCGTTTATCTGTGATCTTTCTGACGGTCGGCGGACTGGAAATGAGACTAGAGAGAAGGGAAGACGAAGGTCGACAGGCTGTGACTCACCTGTCAGCCTTCAGTCAAGGTGTTCAACACTTTAACCGCAGTTTGATGGTTTATGGCGTCACATTCCAGAACATGTTGAATTATTTAAGCTATATATATATTCTGTGGTAAAGTAATTCATTGAAATGTGAACAGAGAAGGATGTAGACCTAATCTGTTCGGTCTGACCTTTGACCTGCTGTTAGCATAAAGCGAGTTAGAACCAGGAAATACTGCTCAGCAACAAACAGATGCACAACTTCCTGTTCCCCAGTGAATGCATGTCTGTCTAAAGAAGCACATCCTGTTTGTTCCTTTTTAAAAAGCAAGAAGAGCTGAGATCGGAATCTGGATTGGACTTTTTGGATTTGTGGAAAAACTGGACAGAACTGAATCTGTTACAAGAACTGGATCTGCTATAGATCTGTAACGGAAACTTATCTGTTACATTAAAGCTACAGTGTGATATACACAAGTCATATACAGTCAAATGTAATATATTATACATAACTATGTTATTTATCATACCTATGAGCTCAAGCCTCTAACCTTAATATTTCGTTGCCTTAGAATTAGATTATTTATAATTACACTTAGGAAGCAGTAAAGCAGCCATGGAGAACTTAGCGAACTTTCTTTCACGGCAGCAGAACCAACAAAACTAGCGATTCTTGAGGGTAGCCATTGCATACCGAAAGTAACTACGGCAAGTTGAGAGAGGGCTGAGACTGAAGGCGGTACTGAACAATAGATGGCAGTATTGGGAAATTATCTATGTAAACAAACCTCATCACTTGAGAAGGTATAGGTGATCGGGGCGTCGTGGAAGACATTTTGTCCCGTGGCCTTCGCCTTACTGTTGGGGGGCGGTGGGGGGAGATGTTCATGTTGCTGCAGTCTGCAGTCTCTGACGCTAGATGTAAGCTGAAAACGCTACAGCACTGCGGCTTTAAGTGATGCTTGAGATCTTTTAGAAAAACTGTTACCAGACAGAACTGAATCTGTTTGAAAGAACTGAGATCTGTTACCAGAAAGAACTGAATCTGTTAGAAAGAACTTGAATCTGTTAAGAAAGGACTGAATCTGTTACGAGGAAAGAGGCTGAATCTGTTTTCAAGGAAAGAACTGAATCTGTTACCAGAAACAACTGAATCTCTTACTGGAAAGAACTGGAATCTGAGAGGAACTGTTCCGTTCATTTGTTGTTCAGATCTTTGTTCCTGATGTTTCCAAAAGAAAACTCCAATAAAAACATGTTTGATTTGTTCTGGTTTCATGATCTTGTTTCCTCTTCCTGCGTAACATTCGAGTTCTGAGTTCTTTTCTCCAGATGGGTACTGAGGGGCCCACACCAGGTTCAGTGATCTAGAATAGTTTTTCTAGGCCTGAAAAAGGATCCTTCCTTCCTTCCTTCCTTCCTTCCTTCCTTCCTTCCTTCCTTCCTTTCCCTTCCTTCCCTTCCTTTCCTTCCTAACTGTGGAAGTTACCGATGGAAAGCGTTCGAACAGGAACTCTGGATGTCCGGAAGGTGGATCCAGTGTTTGCTGAACTGTTCTTTCTCTCTCTCTCTGGTTCTCGGTTGGCTCCTCTGAGTTCTGGATCCACCTTTGGGCACTACCCCCCTGAGTGGAGATGAATCACCTCCACTTGTGTCTCAGTCTCAGCTGAACCAGGAGGGAACCATAGACGTATGTAAAGGTAGAACATGTGACCTTCAAGCAGACGCAACAAAAACCCAGAAGCTTCTAGAAGGTTTCCTTGGAATGTTGGGAAAACCTGGAGGGACTTTGCAGGAAGATGGACTTCCTGTTGGAACGTTCTGCTGTTATTCAGCTTAAAATGAACACAATTTAGGACCTTTAAAGGTCAAAGGTCATCACCAATCACCATGACAACATAGTTATTATCCATCCTAAATTAGCTTTTGTATCCACGTGTCATAAAGAAATTACCTTAATCTGGAGGGATGAAATTTATGGAATCAACCTCCGGATGAAAAAAGGAAAAAGACAAAATCTGATAAAAATCTGAAGACATGAAGCAAATAATCTAACAGCAGCAGATTACAGACATTTATTCATTGGGATTATTTCCTGTAACTGGCTGTTCTTCAGCCTCCTGCTTGATGAATAATCTGATGAATTATGGAGGGAAAACTGCAGCAGACATGGCTGCAGGAAGTGGGGTGCTGCAGCACCCTCTAGTGGCTAAAGGGAGATTTAAACATATTAAAAATAATATGCACAATAAATAAGTTTTTATGAATATTTTAGGAAATGATTTTTGCTTTTTTTTATTTCACTATTACGTGTATTTGGATTAAATTATTTAGAGGCCTAATCAATACTAGTTTGTGGAAGTTACGTTGTCATGGCAACATCAAGCCAGCCAGAGCTGGTATCCCGCTGGGATTATGTCTAACGACAGAAAGGAAGAGGAAATATGGCGCAGTATGGAAGCCTGTTTCTGCCACTCTTTTAAAAAAAAGCGCTTGCCGGGCACTTTTATATCTATTCCTGCAGTTTAACGTAACTATAGTTTTTTAGAGAGTTATTTTAATCCTGTGTTCTTTCTGTAATGGAGAACTGTTCAATAATGTTTAAATATTATAATAATATAATTATTACCTTGTGGTTTTGCGTAAAAGGATTTTGGAGCTAATAGAGTCCTAGAGTAGGCCTAGATGACCTAATCTACTCTGTAATTGTGTTATAGTGTTTTATTAATTATTCCGTTTAACTAATAGCGTATATCATCTGAGAACTGATGATATCTGAGTTGGTGAACTGAAGGATATAAAGTAGTGAATCTATTTATGTATTTTTCTTGTATTTAAATGTGCTCAAAGCCCTGGCGGCCCTGGCAGCAGACGTCTCCGACCCGCTGAAGCTTGTAGAACTTCTAGAACCAAACTCAGCCCAGTTTATTCTGTTGGAGCATCACCTGGACCCCCCGCCCCCCCATGTGGCCCCCAGCCAGCGTTCTCAGGCTATTTTGGGGGTCAGCTGTTGCTCCTCTCGTCAGCAGGGCCCTCCTCCTCCTCCTCCTGACCTCCCTCTGCTGCTGCCTTCTTCACCTCCTCTCCTTCAGCACCAGGATCTGGTTGGACTCTTCCGTTGGACTCGTCTCTTCGCTGCTCTTATTTTCAGGCAGCTTCACTAACCTCCTGTTGGACTTTCTGGGCCTGCAGAACTTCTTGGTTCTGGTTGCTGTGGATCTGCTCCTCCTGGTGGTTCTGAAGGGTTTTTCGGGTCCAGGTCTCTGGTTCTCTGACAGCGTCTCCAGCAGGTAAACAAGTCCGAGTTTGTCAACATGTTGAAATCCTGCAGGAGGCGCTGTGATTGGTGCTTTATTTAGAGGGCGGGACCTCACGGTGTCTGACCCCAGGTGGAGGTGATGTTAGGGTGGGGGTGATGTTGAGGGGGGTGGGGGGATTCATGGATCTGAATCACATGAAGCAGATAAAGAGAAAAACCCTAAAATCTGAGCCTTCAGCAGCAGGACGCCCATATTTGGACGTCCTCAGAATAGATGAGACAACAGCAGCTGGTGGGGGAGGGGGGAGGGCTAATTTTAAACATGAGGGATAAAATAACGAGGTCAGTCATCAGAACCCAGCTGCTGGACAAACAGGAAGTGGTACAGGACCAGAACCGAGCCTGGTGGGTTCTGGGAGGTTTAGCCAGAACTCCTGCCTCCATCATGAAGATCATCAGAACCTTCAGCATCCCGCTACTCCATGGAGTTCACCTGAGCGCCGCAGCTCCTCCAGAGCCTCCTGGTGCCTGGAACCAGAACCAGAACCTGAGTGCTGGTTCCTTGGTCTTCATGATGCTGGTTGTACAGAAACTGGTTCTGGTTTGTTTGGAAGCAGACAGCATGAGGGAAACTTTAAGGGGTGGGAATATTTTTCCTCCACCTCCTCCTGACGGCCTCCATGTCTCCATCCATCAGTGAGTGAGGATGGAGACGTCAGTGGAAGCAGCTGAGCTGGTGGTTCCTCCCAGACCCGACGCGCCGTCCTGTCTGGAAGCTGGGAGCCCAGAGGGAGCAGCAGAGACCTCCGACCCCATGGAGGAGTTCAGCCGCCGGCTGCAGGACATCCTGCGGACGCACGGCTCTGCAGACGGCCTCCTGGACAGAGCGGTGGGTCGGAGGACGCTGCCTCATTCAGGTCAGCTGCTTTTATCCACCATGTAAAATGTGGCTGATGTTGGATCCAACAGGTGGCTTCGGACTTGGAGGCGGAGAAGGAGGAGGTGAAAGGTGACGTGGAGACAGGTGAGCTTTAGATTCAACGGCTCTCTCAGTCTGGTGGTGAAAACCTGAAATTCCCAAAAAATTACATCAATCCTCTGGACTTTGTTTCCAAGTCTGAAGACGTTTCTCTTCCATCCAGGAAGATTTTTCAGTTCCAAATGTCAGAAATAGCGTTTAGTTCCAGGTTTTTTATCCAGCAGCCCAACAAAGCCTGGTTTTAGTTTAGAAAACATGCAAATAGAAACGGATGAACAGGTCCCCCCCTTTGAAATGGGGGAGGTCACACAGAAGAGCTCCCTCTTCTGGACAAGACTCTGCACTACATCTACACCTGATGGACAGAGGACATTCTTCGGAGGACCAGAATGTTCACATTTTGGACAAAGAAGACAGGTGGAAGGAAGCCATCTATGTTAAGAAAGGGGGGGACCCGTTCATCCGTTTCTATTTGCATGTTTTTCTAAACTAAAACCAGGCTTTGTTGGGCTGCTGGATAAAACCTGGAACTAACGCTATTTCTGGCATTTTGATTGGATTGAAAAATCTTCCTGAATGGAAGAGAAACGTCTTCAAACTTGGAAACAAAGTCCAGAGGATTGATTTGAACTTTTTAGGAATGACTCTGACCTGAATGACTGAGAATCTTTAGCAGTATGTGTCAAACCTGAAAGCCTCTGACCTTTGCCCTCTGCAGACGTCTCCGTCATCAAGCAGCGCCTCATCAGCCTGTCGTCTCCAGAGGAGAAACTAGAGGAGCTGCTCCAGAAGTACAGCGAGCTGGTGAGGACGTCCTCCGTCTCCAGGCATCAGGAGCAGATCGACACGCAAGCTAACGGCGTGTCTGTGTGTCTGCAGGTGGCGCTGCGGCGCGCCGAACAGCAGAGGGTGACGTGTCTGCAGCAGAAGCTCTGCGTCCTGCAGGCCGAGCGCCGCTGCGGCGCCGCAGCTCGCAGCCAACTGGAGGACCTCTGCAGAGATCTACAGGCTCACTACAGCACGCTGAGGGTATGGATCATCTGGTTCTGCTCCATGATCAGGAACTGAACCTGGATAGAGGAGAGCAGGAGGCGGGGTTACCAATCTACTTCGCTCTGGGAGAGCAGAGTTAGCTGCTTTTAGATGTTGTCTCCAAAGTCTCCAGTAGCAGAAAAAAGTCTCTAGATTTGGCGCTAGGAGCTTTTTAGAAATCAAAGTGCAGCGGCTCCTCCTTCTTCTCCTCCTGGTTTAGCAGCTAGTTTGAGAGGGAAACTGATAAAACTGATTAAGTCTAATAAACGTTAGTGTTTAGATTCTTCCTTAATGTTCCAGAATAATCTCAGATTATTTCTGGCCTCATATTCAGCAGCTGTACCTCTAAATGTTACTGCGCTTTTCTTCAGCATCAGATCTTCTCTCCATCAGTTTTCGTTCTCACCATGGATGATCAGCTCTGACATGTTTCTCCTGCAGGAGGAGACGCTGCGGCGCTGCAGGGAGGATGAGGAGAAGAGGAGCGACATCACCAGCCACTTCCAGGAGATGCTGACGGAGATCCAGGCTCAGATCGAGCAGCACAGCGCCCGCAACGACAAGCTGTGCCACGAGAACGCCAACCTGACCGAAAAACTGGAGAGCCTGATGAACCAGTACGAGCGCCGGGAGGAGGTGAGAGGAAGACGAGGAAGAGGAGGAGGAAAACATCAGGAAGTGTTTCTAGACTTTAAAGTTAGGAAGAAACGGAAATATATTGAATCTGAATGTGTGTCTGATGCTGCTGCTACAGAGAGGAGTTCATTTCCAGCCTTTTATTAAAACCAGATCAGCAGCCGTCGGCTTTCTGGAGCATCACTGAGGAAATGTTTTCATCTCCTGCAGAGTTTGGATAAAATCAACAAGCACCGAGATCTGCAGCACAAACTGACCGAGGCCAAACTGCAGCAGGCCAACGCTCTGCTGGCTGAGGCCGAGGAGAAGCACAAGAGGGAGAAGGAATACGTGAGTCAATCCAGCTGAAAGTCCTCTGCATGGAGCTAGATTAGGGACATAACGTTTAATCTAAAACACATAGAGCCAGATTAGGGCCATAAAGATTATTCTAGAACACAGAGAGCCAGATTAGGGCCATAAAGTTTATTCTAGAACACATAGAACCAGATTAGGGCCATAAAGTTTATTCTAGAACACATAGAGCCAGATTAGGGCCATAAAGATTATTCTAGAACACAGAGAGCCAGATTAGGGCCATAAAGTTTATTCTAGAACACATAGAACCAGATTAGGGCCATAAAGTTTATTCTAGAACACATAGAGCCAGATTAGGGCCATAAAGATTATTCTAGAACACATAGAACCAGATTAGGGACATAACGTTTAATCTAAAACACATAGAGCCAGATTAGGGCCATAAAGTTTATTCTAGAACACATAGAACCAGATTAGGGACATAACGTTTAATCTAAAACACATAGAGCCAGATTAGGGCCATAAAGATTATTCTAGAACACAGAGAGCCAGATTAGGGCCATAACGTTTATTCTAGAACACATAGAGCCAGATTAGGGACATAACGTTTAATCTAAAACACATAGAGCCAGATTAGGGCCATAAAGATTATTCTAGAACACAGAGAGCCAGATTAGGGCCATAACGTTTATTCTAGAACACATAGAGCCAGATTAGGGCCATAACGTTTAATCTAAAACACATAGAGCCAGATTAGGGCCATAACGTTTATTCTAGAACACATAGAGCCAGATTAGGGCCATAACGTTTATTCTAGAACACATAGAGCCAGATTAGGGACATAACGTTTATTCTAGAACACATAGAGCCAGATTAGGGACATAAGCGTTTAATCTAAAACACATAGAGCCAGATTAGGGCCATAACATTTTATTCTAGAACACATAGAGCCAGATTAGGGCCATAACGTTTTATTCTAGAACACATAGAGCCAGATTAGGGCCATAACGTTTATTCTAGAACACATAGAGCCAGATTAGGGCCATAACGTTTATTCTAGAACACATAGAGCCAGATTAAGGCCATAAAGATTATTCTAGAACACATAGAGCCAGATTAAGGCCATAAAGATTATTCTAGAACACATAGAACCAGATTAGGGCCATAACGTTTATTCTAGAACACATAGAGCCAGATTAAGGCCATAAAGATTATTCTAGAACACATAGAGCCAGATTAAGGCCATAAAGATTATTCTAGAACACATAGAGCCAGATTAGGGCCATAAAGTTTATTCTAGAACACATAGAGCCAGATTAGGGCCATAAAGTTTATTCTAAAACACATAGAGCCAGATTAGGGCCATAAAGTTTATTCTAGAACACATAGAGCCAGATTAGGGCCATAAAGTTTATTCTAGAACACATAGAGCCAGATTAGGGCCATAAAGTTTATTCTAAAACACATAGAGCCAGATTAGGGCCATAAAGTTTATTCTAGAACACAGAGAGCCAGATTAGGGCCATAAAGTTTATTCTAAAACACAGAGAGCCAGATTAGGGCCATAAAGTTTATTCTAAAACACATAGAGCCAGATTAGGGCCATAAAGATTATTCTAGAACACATAGAGCCAGATTAGGGCCATAAAGTTTATTCTAAAACACATAGAGCCAGATTAGGGCCATAAAGATTATTCTAGAACACAGAGAGCCAGATTAGGGCCATAAAGTTTATTCTAAAACACATAGAGCCAGATTAGGGCCATAAAGATTATTCTAGAACACATAGAGCCAGATTAGGGCCATAAAGTTTATTCTAGAACACATAGAGCCAGATTAGGGGGCCATAAAGTTTATTCTAAAACACATAGAGCCAGATTAGGGCCATAAAGTTTATTCTAGAACACAGAGAGCCAGATTAGGGCCATAAAGTTTATTCTACAGAACACATAGAGGCAGATTAGGGGGCCAAAAGTTTATTCTAAAACACATAGAGCCAGATTAGGGCCATAAAGTTTATTCTAGAACACAGAGAGCCAGATTAGGGCCATAAAGTTTATTCTAGAACACAGAGGGGAGCCAGATTAGGGCCATAAAGATTATTCTAGAACACAGAGAGCCAGATTAGGGCCATAAAGTTTATTCTAGAACACAGAGAGCCAGATTAGGGCCATAAAGATTATTCTAGAACACAGAGAGCCAGATTAGGGCCATAAAGATTATTCTAGAACACAGAGAGCCAGATTAGGGCCATAAAGTTTATTCTAGAACACAGAGAGCCAGATTAGGGCCATAAAACTATCAAAGATTCTTTTTTTATGACGCAGAGCAGCAGCTTTGCTCCACAGACCAGTCAGATTATTAAACATGAATTGTTGTAACCATCCGCCATGTTGCTTTCATGTATCCCTGCAACATCTCCTCCATGCAGCGAGTCTGGAGGTAAACGATGGTATCTACTAACCAGGGGTGGAGCTAGATGGGGGGCCAGGGGTGGCCATCCTCAGCCAATCATTGGTCAGCTCTGTGGCCACTCCTACCAGTATTACTGGCAGCAGTAATACTCTAAAGTGGAATGTTTTAACTTATTTAACATTTAACTTTTTCATATATTAACAGTTACTTCACAACAAAAACACTTTGGTTAATTATGCACATTAAAAGACAAACACTAAAGATGATAATGATCTTTTCAGAACTAGATTTTTATTTTATTTTATTCTCTCTGCAAGTCATCTAAGAGTCTTTAGTGAAATCAGAGGTAAATAACTATTTTTATAATAACTTATTAAGTAATTAATGTAATGTAGCTATTAGTGCATGTAGATATAAACTTTATGCAGAACAATTGATGTTCACCCAGAACTCAAACCTGAAAGAATTTTCTACTTTTTACCTTTAATTTAGAAGCAAAGATGTTTAAATATCTGCGTCTGTTTGCTAGAAAAGTAGAGTTAGTCTTTATTTAGAGAATATGGATGTTGTTGTTGTTCCTGTTGGAACAGTGTAGACTGACCCTGAGGTCATCCGCCGCCGCCTCCCCTCAGTGTACACCGGTTACTGGCCCCTTATTAAAGTTTTCTGGCTCCGCCTCTGCTGCTAACGTGTTTCCGTATGTTCAGTGATCCAGCAGATGCCTCCAGCATTGACTGTCTGTTGTCTCTGTTGCCGTAGTTGCTTAGGGAGGCTATTGACAAAACAAAGAAATGCTTCGCTATGAAGGAGCAGGAGCTGGCCATGAAGAAGAAGGTAAAGACCGTCTATAACCGGGTGTCTGTTTCTGTTCCCTTCTAACCAGTTACTGGTTCAGGCTGCTGAGTGGAAACTGCAGGCTAAGACTCTCAGAGAGCAGGCGACTGTCATGCAGGCACAGGTGAATATTCAGCCTCAGCACCTGGACAGGTAGCACGCACCTGATAGCAGATAGAGGGTCCAACTCACCGTTTGCATGGAGCAGAAAACCTTCATGAAAACCGGTCTGGTTTAGTTCTAAAGCTCACTAAGAACCCAGGGAACCTTCTCAGCAGGTCAGGAACATGGCTGATCAGCTCCACAGGCCTGGAATGGCCACTAGAGGGCAGCAGATGCCCTGTGGTGGAGTCACCCTCCTTACTGAGGGGTTACCTGTGGTGCTCTGCATCAGGACCACATGGTTCTGGTTGCTGCTGAGGCTCCTGAACCTGAAGGTCTGAGTCAGACGGAAATAAGAACCAAGATGTCCGGTGACCAACGGGTCAGAACCAAGAAGCTGTTCTGATGATTCTTAGCTTTTGTTTCCACTAACAAAGATCTTAGAAGCTTTTAAATTCAGGGTGAGAACCTGCAGAACCTCCTCTGGCTTCGATCTCCATCAGCTTCTACAGAGTTTCATTCATTCTTCTCATCAGAACATCTGCAGCTCAGACAGGGAGGAAGCTGAACTTCCATCCAGGTCTTCTGCTGCTGGGTTGGATTTAGCTCCATCCCACAGCCTGATGCTGCCTCCACCGTGCATTGGGACACCCTAGAAGTCCAGTTGTTGTCCCGTCTGATCAGATCTTCTTCCATTGAGGACAACTTTGTGCCTCAGTAGAAGAACAAACCCAGAATGGAGACTCAGAGCTTCAGCCCCGCTGCTCATCAGGTTCCACTGCAGCAGATCTGCTTCACATGATGATGATGATGATGAAGGAGAGAGTCTGTGGTGTTTCTGCATGACAGGAGAACCTGAAGGTTGGGCGGTGAGCTCCAGCATTTCAGGTTCTCCGTGTGTGACGCCGTGTCGGCTGTTGGTCTGACTTCCTGTCCTCGCCGTCCTCAGCTGACCCTCTACGCTCAGAAGTTCGATGAGTTTCAAGCCACGCTGGCGAAGAGCAACGAAATCTACGTCCGCTTCAGAAAGGAGATGGACAACGTGAGTGGCGGCGATCCGTCCCTGGACCCGATCCTGCAGACGTTCATGATCTGGTTTTTATTCCGGGAAAAGCGGAAAAGTTTAAACACTTTGATCTTCCTGCGTTTTCTCAGATGACAGAAAAGATGAAGAAGGTGGAGAAGGAGGCGAACCTGTGGAAGACTCGCTTCGAGAACTGCAACAAGACTCTGATTGACATGATTGAGGAGGTAGGTGGAGGAAACTGGACTGAACCGGTTTCATCCTGTCTGTACAAGGAGCGTTCACTGTCCGTCCAAAATGTTAGAAAAAAGGTTTCTACCCAGAAGGTCCAACGAGTCGCTGATTAAAATAAAATGCAGCTCAGAAAAGCCACTGGGTCTTATTTTAACTTGAAAAGCAGCAGTTTCACAATTTCTTTTATAAATGTTTGTTATTATAGGTGTAAAAAATCTACATTTTACATATTTGCTTCATAAATGTTTTGTGGTCATTAAAATGCTTCAGTGGTCAAATAGCAAACATTTGGCACCTTTGGAGACGCTGCTGACACCAAAGCTTCAAAGCCCCACAGCTCTGGAACTGTTGGAGCTGGAGGTCTGAAATGTTCGGCATCGGTGGCTGACATGATGTAGAACAAATGGAACACAATGAAACCTGCTGATTATCAAGCATCTTTATTACTGCTGCTCAAAAAAGACAGGAAACCCGGAGCTTTGCTGTGGTCCATGAGTTGAATGATGTTTAGATGCAGCCGTCCGCCTCATGCTCTGACTTTGGTCTTCCTGCAGAGAACAGAGAAAGGCAGAGAGTACGACCTGTTCGTCCTGAAGATACAGAAGCTGGAGAAGCTGTGTCGTGCTCTGCAGGATGAGAGGAAAGGGCTCTATGACAAGATCAGAGATGTTCGCCAGTCCACTGCCAGCCTCCCATCCAAATTCTCCGCTGTCACCGAGAACGTTCCAGAAGAAGATGGCATCCCAGATCTGGAGGGGCTCCAGGAGCTCCAAGAGGAGGACCCCGTCCTGCTGGAGAGCATCGCCCGTCTGAGGGAGGAGCAGGCCAAGCTGCAGGAGTTCGCTGCCTCCCTGTTGGCCGTGCCGGATGACGAGGAGCAGCGGGAGGACCAGGGGACGGAGGCTGAAGACGACCTGGTGGTCTCGGCCATTGCTCAGTTCCAGACTAAACCCGAGGCCAAACGAGACCCGGGTTCAGCTCCTGAATCTGGTTTTACACAAACCGCTAAAGAAGAGAAGGATCCAGACCCATCGGAGGCTTTGATGGAGGCTCCAGAACCAGAGGGAGCAAAACCCAGAACCAGCAGAACCAGTAGTACCTGTGGAGGCGGGACAGGATGAGGCCCAGGTCCGGTTCAGAGAGGAGCAACAAGCCACACCAGACGAACACGTCCAACAGTCAGAACCAGCAGAGGTGGATCCAGAACCTGAAGAAGCCAAGGCATATCCAGAACCAAACGCACTGGAGGCGGATCAGGACGACACCAGTGAGGTGAAACCAGTGCTCCCAGTGGAGGCTGTGCAGGTCCAGGAGCAGCCTGTGAGTGGGTCAGAACTGGAACCTGAAAAGTCCGCTCAGCCTTCTGAAGCAGCTGGAGTCAAACCGCTCCAGAAGAAACGGAAGAAGAGGAACAGCAAGAGCACCAGCTAGACCTCAGAACCAGCGTGTCGGTGTCCCACTGCAGCCGGTCAGAACCAACTGCAGGAACCAGCTGGTTCCAGTCTGAAGATCTAACCGGACCCACAGGAGGAGACGCCTCTCTAGCATCTATGTTTGCTTCATGTTTACAGGATCTGCTGCTGGTTTCCATAGCAACTTCTATCAATAAAGTCTTTTGGATGAACTTTGAGATGTTTGTGTTTCTTAGTAATCTGACCTCCAAACCTCTGAAGGTCACCTGATGTTTCTGGCTCCACAGCAGGAGGTCCTGGGAGTTGGAGCGAAGCCTCCTCAGACGGGCCTGGGTTCTCCAGGACCCGATCCAGACCAGGTTCTGGAAGGATGGATGGGCAGTGCAGGGGATGGGTGATGCACCCTGCAGTTCAAGCAAACAGCCACCAGATGGAGACAAAGCAGCTCAGATTATAGAGGAAGCCCTGTGAAGCTGAGAGTCTATTTCCTTTTTACTCAAAGCAGAATTTAAACATGATTCAAAAACTTTTTATTTTTTAATATTATTCTGGAGAGTTTTAGAAATAATCTACATCTCTTTAATCTGACTGTCTTTTTCTTTTTTTCCTTCAAACCAAAGAATGTTCTGTCAATTTCCTGAGTTCCACAATAATTCAAATGTTTCTGCTGATGATGGAAAATTACTCATAGAAACAAAATTCAACCCAAAGCCTTTAAAAAAGGTCCGAAGCTTCGACCTGCTGCTCCCGGATTAAAGAGGTGAAATGACTTCATGATGCTGGAGGACCAGACTGCAGCTCCTTTGAAGCAAAGCGGAGCTGAAGAGCTGCAGGTAGAAACACTGAAACACGCCTGCATATCTGCAGGAAACACTCGCCACCTTCCTGCATGGGTGGGTGTTTGAAAGCTGCTGAGCAGGCAGCGAGACGGAGGATGTGCACCAGTTTAATCCACTCAGGAGTGTCTTGGTTTCACAAGCGACACCTGAAAGAAGAACAGAACCAAGACTGGGAGGGCTGCTGCTCCAGCTGCTCCTCCAGCTGCTCCAGCTGCTCCTCCAGCTGCTCCTCCAGCTGCTGCTCCAGCTGCTGCTCATCCACTGTCAGCAGGAGCAGCCAATAAAGGTGGAAACTGATGATAAAGGCATCAAACAGAAAAGCAGGGAAAAAAGGGAAGCTGGAAGAAGATGAAGGAGGAGGAGAGACAGTGGACCGGCAGCACCGGACAGAACCAGAACAAACCAATGAGACAAAAACTGGAAATAAAGAAGAGAAACCAGGAAGAGGTCCCTGATTGGTCCAGTTCAGGAAAACCAGACGGAACCAGCTGCATCCCCCAGAAGGATGAGGAGCCCAGCAGGCAGGATTTTATCACTGAGGTTCTGATCGAAGGTCAATGACTTCCTCATAAATCTACCAGCTGCACCAGGAGCTTTCATGGAAAGTTCAGTGGAAGGAAAAAGTGTGGCAGTAATTAGTGGACAAATGGCAGAGATGATCGCAGTGCTGTTTACTAAGTTTACTAGAAGATTAAGAATATATTAAATAACTTGAACTGGAGATTAAATTTAATTAATGGGTCGTTCAAATCAAAGATAAAAGCAATTTATTATTATCAGTTAAATGATTATAACTGTAATTCACTTAATGACCAGGGTTCTTAGCCTCTAACATAAAAGTTTGGACTCCTGAATCCGGCTGTTTAAAATCCAGCTGTCTTTCACCTATTTCGTAAATTAGGCCGTTGCTATCAGCAGTTATTAATCACCAACCAAACTATTGTCTCTGTTCATTCAGATGCTACTGAAGGACGAGTGAATCCAGTGATGAATCGTTCACTGGCAAAATGAACACAAAAAACCACAAGTTAAAAACACAATGGTACCTTTATTAGTTACAATCACACAGTATCTAATAAGTAAGCAAAACACTAAACACTACTGAAAATAAGCACAAATTAAGGAGTAAAAGGAGAAGAGGGGTTTAAAAGTCTGTTTAAAGTCTGAGGAATGTTCAAGTTTTAAGGTTTAATGCATTAAAAGTGTCCTTTAAAATAGCAGCAGATAAATGTGAATAAACCGACACAGAGATTTTAATCCAGACAAACATTGAAGTTTCATTCAGTTTATGGTGAAAAATGAATAATGACTCAGGATTAAACTACGATGAGGCTGAAGCTCAAGTGCTTCCTGACCTCCATGATTAGCCTCACCGATGCTAAAGGACAGAACCGGGACACTCTGGTCAGCAGCTTCATTGTTCTGACAATTTTTACAATCAAATTTTAGAGGAAAAAATTAACAAAGTTTAGAGAAATAAAACTCAAAACGATTCAGTTTGGAAGGAGATCATCCACCTGTGGTTAAAGCCCCCCTGCAGGGGGCGCCACTGGCCTGAAATGGGAGGAAAATGCTGCCTGATTCTGTGAGGAAACCTCCCAAAACCCAGAGAACTGGGTTCTGGATCAGAACCATAAACCTGCTCAGGTTCTGTTGTCCTGAAGGCAAACAAACAGGAAATGAGATTCTATGTTTCTGTTATCATTCTGCTCACAGTGATGGAAACTGATTGTTTTATTTCTATGTTCTGTTTCATTCTGTAAAACGCTGCCGGGTCTGAAGCTCAATGGAACATCAGCTTCATTTTTCACAAACAGCTCACAGCGTAAACACTAGTGAACATTTCTGCAGAAGTCATGATGAGTGTGACTCTGAACCACAGCAGGACTGCAGCTTCTCACTGCTGCCTTTGTTTGGAAACATGCTGCGAAAGTTAATATCTGCAGGAGTGGATCAGGCAGAACCTGGTTCTTCTTCAGAGGTTCTGCTCACACAGCTGCAGAACACGACCCGGGCTTGGAGGTTTGGGTCCAGATGTTCCACACAGAACCTTCTTTCAGCTCAGCTTTCTGACAACAAACCGGTTTTTCTCCAGAACGTTTTGTTCAGCGAGCAGAAAATGAGCAGAAAGGTGCTGAAACGTTCTGCTGCCATCACTGATAAATGTTCTGGTTCTGGTTCTACTGAGGCGTGAGCGGCTCACCGCACAGATTATCCCCGGAAACATTTCATGGATCTAAGAGTCCAGAACCTTTTAATCATCACACATCCTGCGGTTCTTATGATGTTTCATCTGAAGCAGTGACTCTCAGATCCAGATTTGTGTTTAATTTTAGAGCAGGAAACTGAACTGGGCTTTTCATTGAGAACATCTGGAAACATCAGCACAGAATGGACTCTGAATGAAGCTCCAGCTGGATCTGCAGACCCACATCCTGTAGGAAACCTGCAGAGGATCAGAACCTGAACTCTGGTTCTCAGTAGTTAGATGTTACCCTAACATCCCTCCACACCAGTACCAGATTGCTCCAAACCAGCAGATCATGGTGGTAAACAGAGGGTCACATGACTCCTGGCTCTGCGTCATCAGAGCAGCCTGAAGGTTTAATGATTGGCTTTTTACTCTGTTTTTAATCTTATGGTCTTTTAACCTTTGTTTTAATTTTCCCTTTTTGAAATGTAGCACTTTGAGATTTGAATTCAAATGTAAAATTCATTATTATTATTATTATTATTATTATTGAAGGTTCAATAATCTGGATTTTATTCTCAGCCTCCAACAAACTGCAAAGAGAGCAGAGAGAGTCAGCTGACCCAGCAGCTCTGCAGGGAAACTGTGGATTCAGGCAGAATGGCGGCTCTGAACCTTCCTACTGAATCCCTGGTGATTCACTGAATCACTGGATCGATGAATCACTGAATCAATGAATCAATGGATCAATGAATCACTGCATCAATGAATCACTGAATCAATGAATCAATGGATCACTGGATCAATGGATCAATGGATCAATGAATCAGTGAATCAATGAATCAATGGATCAATGGATCAATGAATCAATGGATCAATAAATCAATGAATCACTCTACAGAAGAACCAGAGGTTCACACTGTGAAATCTCATCTCTGTGATTTAAGGCTCTTTTCTTGCTGTCAGAATCAGATGTCTTGGTTCATGGTTCCGGTTCTGGTTCTGGTTCTGGTTCATGGTTCTGGTTCTGGTTCTGGTTTTGGTCATGGTTCTGGTTCTGGTTCATGGTTCTGGTTCATGGTTCTGGTTCTGGTTTCTGGTTCTGGTTCTGGTTCTGGTTCTGGTTCTGATTGAAGGCGAATAGATGTGTGCTGCCCTCCATCCTGTTTCCTTTGTTCTGCTCAACCTTTCAGGGAAGCGTTTTGTTTTTCTGAAGCAGTTTTTTTCAGGACAGCAGCTAAGAACCAAACGGACCTGAGAGGTTCTGAAATCACAGCCTGTCGAGACAAATTGAACCCAATTCCACTGACAGGATAAAAGCCAGGTGTCAAACGTCTCCTCATCACACCTGCTGGCAGTGTCCTCCTCAGACCCTTTATCTGCCTCTTTTTCTGAACTCTTCCTCCTCCTCCTCTTCCTCCGTCTGAGCAGCTGGTCACGACAGACAGCTTTCCTCATCTTCCTCCATCTCAGCCTCCTGCTCACAAACAGAAAGCAGCTTTAACCCTTGGATCTGTTTCTGGTGTCTTCAGGTTCATTTATTTGCACGTCTGAAGCGTCTGCAGCAAAGTTCATGAACCCAAAAGATTTCCATATGGGAGAAACGGTGAAAGACGGAAAGAGACAGAGTCCACCTTTAAAGGGACGGTGGATTTATATTAGCTTAACCATCACATCAGAAAGAAATTGTCCTGAACTTAGAATGAGGTGTTTATAAATACATAGGAAGCAGTGCACCCACTGAAGGACGCCATGTTGTAAATCCCTTTATTGGGAGCAGAGTGGGGTTAAGGGTCTTGCTCAGGGACCCAGAGTGGCTGTATGTGGGGATCGAACCAGATACTTGCAACCTTCTGCCAGAGCACAGAGCGCTGCTCTAACCCACCAGGCCGTCTGCTAAATCTGTCCTCCATGTTGCGCCGCCATCTTTGATAATGCCAAGATTCAGAACTGAGGAACCAGTATTCAAGACAAAAAGTGTTTATAAAACTGACGGACTGTGGATCTGCAGTAGCAGTGACTTTACAGGTTGAAGGTGGCCATAGAATCTTGCGGTCACTAACCTGATTTACAAGTTCAGTTCATGTCCAGAACGAGGTAGGATCCAGATGCTGCAGTCCTGGAGAGCGAAGAGTAAGATGGAGTCCATAGGCAGGTCAGGCAAACAGATCAGAACAGGAAGGTTTAGTGGTTGAGAGGCAGAACAGGTCAGGATCAGGAAATCAGAAACACCAAGGAACTCTAAAAACACTCTCACAGCTGGCATGTGAGAACAAGATTAACCTGGCACTGATGACTGGATGCAAGCACCTTAAATAGAGACAGGAACAGGTGGATCCGATGAGCAGTGATTAGAAGCTAAATGGCAGCTAAAAGGTGACAAACTAGCTAGCGTCTGAACCTGATTATAGCTCACCCTGTTAGATGTTTCTGTTGAAATGAAGAAGGTTGCTAGGGAAGGTGGGGTTAGCTTTTAGCAGGTGGAAACAGTTCATGAAGGGGCGGGGCTTCTGAACAGACATGGAGGCCGCAGGTTTCAGTAGAACGATGACATTTACTACGCCGTGACGTTAGAAACAGGACAGTCTGGTCCAGCTACTGTCTCCCCCCAGCAGAGACAGCTAGCTTATTTGTTAGCCTACAGCAGTTAGCAGCTGCTGCTATTCTTCAGCGAATTTCTAACAACATGTGGTCTTAGCTGCAAAGATGTAGAAATGTGTGTATAGATTTACTAGCAAGGGTTTCATGATCAGCACCTCTGTCCATAGTTGCTTATTCAGAAAATACAAATGTTTTGTTTGTGCATTTCCTTTTTGAAATAGAATGATTGGTGGAATTGACCCTGGACCAGTTCTTGACGGTTCTTGACGGTCCTGGACTGATTCTTGACCAATTCTGGACCCGGTTCTGGACCCGGTTCTGTAGACCTAGTCCTAGCTGTAGACTTCTGGAACCGGTTCTGGTCCCCACCTCAACCCAATGTGTGTGATCTTGGCACTGATGACTGGTTTAATGGTTCATCCCATTCACCTGCCTATCTCGCCCAGTTCCTCTTTACTGTTTATCTTATCCACCTGCTCCAGCCTCTATTTAAGCTGCTGGACTCCGGTCATCGGTGCCAGATTAATGGAGCAGTTGGTGAGGATTCTCCAGCGTCTCCTGTGTTGTTCTCATTGCCTCATCCTGACTAGTTTCTGCCTTTAGACCTCTGAGCCTGCCTGCCTGTTCTGACCTGTTTGCCTGACCTGTCTTCAGACTCCGTCTGGATTCTGTCTGCTTTTGACCCTGGATTCTGTCTCCTGACCCCGACCTGGATTTCCCTTCCGTACCTCTTTGTATTTCTGATCTTCTGGCCTGGACGTTTAGCTCATGGACACCTTGGCTTCACCTTCTGGAAGCTCCTGCTGTGGGAAATAATCTGGCTGGATTATACTGCTCATTATTCTGCTTATTGGACTTCCTGATTTATTCATAAGTCTTTTTTTCTGCCCTGTCAGAAGCAGCAAATGGAAAATGTTGGTGTTTAACAGCTTCTTTAATTGATCAGAGAAACCAGATGATTTTCTCTGAGGATTTTAACGTTCCTCCTGTGGCCATAAAGACCAGGAGCTCATCAGTCCATCATCTAGAGTCAGCAGGAAAAATAGAGAAATCTCATTTCTTCTTTCCTGGAGGTGTTGATCACACAGACGTCCAGCGGCTGGAGGGAAGATCGCAGCTCCGCTGCCGTTAAATGAAGTTTGGAGAGTGTGAGAGAAGAAGATCGATACGGATCGATGGAAGCATTTTCTCTGCACACCCCCAGCCTGCAGCCTCCCTCCTGTCAAAGGAGGACAGGAGATAAAAATAGGCCCCAGATCTGCATCAGGGGCCAGACTCCACAACCGGCCCCAAGGACTGGACCTCAGAGAACCAAGGAGATAAACACTGATGCTGTCAGGCAGTATGGGGTGAATTTTGGTCCATTATTACTGCGGCAACAGAACATGTTCTGAAAATGGAAAATTTGAAGAAAGAAAAGTCCTGACTTTTCTCCATTCCAGAAGGGGGCTGCTTTTCAGGTTCAATTTGCATGTTTTCTAAAGAAATCAAGACTTTGTTTTTGGTCCACTCTATAAAACCTTAAACTAAACGCTATTTCTGACATTTTTGATTTGAAAAAAGCTTCCTGGATGGAAGAGGAAACGTCTTCATGGTTCCTCTGGGAAAAAAAACAAAGAAGCTTTTCAAACTGGAGACTCAGAGAAAAGCTGCAACTAGAAAAGTTTTATTCTGTTTGTTTATACAGGTAACACAGCCAGATTGGTCAAGATGGACTCTTCAGCAATCCCTCACACTAAGCATGCTTGTAGCGACAGTGGAGAGGAAAAACTCCCTTTGAACAGGAAGAAACCTCCAGCAGAACCAGGCTCAGTGAAATAAGTTCTTTGGAGCTCGGGCAGAAGGTGATTTAACTTCAGATCTTGTTTTTATCAGTTGGTAAAACTAAAACCTTTTCTTTCATGGCAGCCCTCTGAATCAATCAACCAATCAATCAATCAATCAATCTCTTTATATAGACACAATTATGGTCCATAAAACGGTTATTTATGCTTTTATTCCATCTCTTACTGTAACGGACTACATGTTGGTCTCAGTCTTTAGTGTCTCGCTTACAGCTGGTGAAAAACTGAGCTGCTGGTGTTTAAATCCAGACTTTGCTTCATGGCTCCTGCCTCTGAGGAGCAGCAGATGTTGGAAACATCTCCAGCTTCCATGTGGAGAGGAAGGAGCTTCATCCAAAATGGACAGAACTTTAATGTTTAAAATGTTCCTTAAAGCGTTGCTGAACATGAGAGGAACGTCTGGGACCATCGGCACGGAGCTCTGATTGAACCGGAAGCTTCAGCCAACGTGTGGATTCCCGCAGTAATTCTGTTGGACGTTTGCCGGGCTCTCCGGCCCACACGCCTCCCTCAGAGAGCCTGATGTCATTAGAGCGTCGCCCGGAGGTGGACGTCCGTCTCCTCGGCCTCACAGCGCCTTTCTACTGACTCAGAGATCCTTTCAGTGCAGATCTGCAGCTGTAGATCTATGCAGAGCAACATGTTGCTGCTTTAAACCTTCCCTCTGACAGCCTCCCTCTTTTTCAGCCCTTCCTCTGACTTTTAATGTTCTTCTGTTATAATTAGATGTTATTTTGGGATAAAATGAAACATGTTGAAATGTTCCTGCTGTTTGGATCATTTCTATAGAATCAGAGCAGCTGTGGATAAACAGCAGGGATGCTGCGTTACGCAACATAAGGGTTAATTATTTCCTTTTTCTGCAAGTCAGTGAATGTTTCATATAAAACCAGGTCTAAGGTTTAAATTAAATGCTGCTAAACATTCCAGGCAAAGCAGCAGAACTCAGATTTAACTGATCAAAGAAAGAGGAATCAATAAAAGCAGAAATATTTAAAGTAAACCTAAAGATTTATGAATATTTCTGTCCATTAAAGATCCCGTTTATGTGAAGAAAATCACTGAGTTTGATCTGAAATAGATGCAGACATTTCTGACACGCGTGGAAAGAATAAAGCCTAATTACCTTTGGAACAAAATAATAGTTAATTATATTCATGGCAAAAACCAAAATCATTGTAATAAAGAGAAACGGTCATTTGCTCCAATATAAGAAAAATAAGAACCTGATAATAATTTGGATGATGATAGCCAACCTTTATTCATGAAAAACTCTCAGAGCTAAATATGGTTTTCTGTTTCAGCAGAACAAACATTTTTTAAGTAGCGTTTTTATTTCTTACCTTAATAACTTTTTACCTTTTCAAAGCTGCTAAATGAATAAAATCCTTATAAAATTGACTGATTTTCCTCTTTTGAAGTTGCATTAATTAAATGAGTAAAATAACATTATTATCAGCAGAGATGTTTAACATCCGTGTGTTTCAGCTCATTAATAACCAGATATTCCTCCAGGTCGCCTTAAATAATGTAGTTACGTCACTAAGAGGGAAAATCTAATAAAATGAAAATGACTTTTATGAGAGAAATGGATGCCTTTAAAATTCTCTCCTTTGAATAGTTTGTCTGACGTGTTTAAAGCAGTCCGCTAAAATATTTATTAATGATTAATAAAAGATTACAGTTTTATCTGTAGTTTAGTTTTTATTGTATTTTAGTTGTTACAAAATACCAAAAAAAGAACGTAAAACGCATCCAGTTCTCTCAGAAAAGTCGTTAATAATTTATTTCTATCATAAGTTAGCATCGTTTGATGATTTAAATTAGTACTTTTAGAACTATGATAACATTATTTATCAAAATGAGCTGACAGTACGGATCAGCTAAAGGCTAGCAGCAACGATAATGTTAGCATTAGCTCAGTTTAGCTTTAGCTGCTAGATAAGTTAACAAACTGCTGACTTATTTCTCCAATAATTAACTCATTTATTCTATTTGCAGCTAATCAGTTTTCTGTCAGCAGCTTTTAGAGACGAGTTTCTACGGCTAAAAAAATGCATTTCAAAGATCAGCTAACTGCTAACAAAAGGCTAATTTAGTAAATTCAACATGTAGCCTACAGCTAAATACAGGAAAGAGGTTTCATGTTTACTTCCTGTGACGCTTTAAAATTGAACTGTTGATAAATGAACTTTATCTTATTTTTAATTAGGCTAAACAAATGATCCTAAAAGGTTTTAATAAAATAAAGATTCTGAGATAAATCCTGAAATTTCCTGAAATAATTTTGCTAAATAACTTCAGATGGAGCCTAATACCAGTCTAGCAGCCATTTAGCGGCTAGCGGTATTGAGTATTGAGTGAATATTATACACAACAAACATCTTATTAACAGTTAATATAATCCCTTTATTCTTCTCATAAAAAGAACAAATAATCAAACAATCTTTTAATAACCTCGATATTTTGAGCTTTATAAAAGTAGCTTAAAGGAAAAGTCCGTTCAGCAGGAATAATCAATGGATCAATATTTATACGTAAAACTAATATGTTTGCAGAATTTAGCATTAATCAGTAATAAAAAAAATTAATGTAATTTTCATTGCGATCACTGAGTCTGGGAGCGGCCATCTTTGCCCAAATATAGTAGCCCCTCCCTCCTGCCATCTTCCAGCAGTGACGTCACGGTGCGGTAAGCCTAGCGCCATTCTCCCCGCTTTCCAAGCTAAATCAATGGGAACTACTAGACACATCTGCAATCAACAACAATTATTGAAGATTTCCAGAGGACTTCACCATTGAAATTCACCAGAGCTATAGTGAAACTGACAATGCCCACGTGCATGGCAGCTGGATGCTGGAATACGTCGGGTAAAAGTGAAAAAACCCGTAATATGTAGCCAACATTTGGAAGAAGAATGTTTTCAAGATGACTTGGATAATAGCGCGTTGTGACAAACACCAGATACAGCACTGGGACTTGATCAACAGCCGATACCGCACCGTGACAATGTCACTAACCAGTAGGTGGCAGTAGTGTTCTTTGACAAACATGGATGCCTCCAGTAAAGCACATTCACATGAAAATGACTCTGAATTAAAAACACTGATCATTTATTGAACAGGATGGAATCATTTCAGATTTAAAGAACTTTCAGAAGTTTGAATTCTGAATCTGAGCGACTTTTCCTTTAGAAAGGCAGCAGCTCTCTTTAAACCGCTGCTGTAGCTGTAGAGACATCAGAGCCATTCTGTTCTCCACCCAGCTTTATAAACACTGAAAACAATTAAAAAGCTTTTTTTTGGCATTCAGGTTGAAAATACATGAGATTAGAACAGAGGAGGAAGAAAACAATAATAAAAACCAAAGACCTCCACCTGCAGCCTGACAGTTTAAGCTCTTTTAGGTGAGTAAACATTGCACCAATGATCCCCCCCCGGGAACCAGGTGATCCACAGAACACCAACTAACACTCAGCGCCATCATGGCCGACGCATTCGAACAGTTCCCTCAGTGATGACCCGACGATGACGACATGGAAGCGTAGAAAATCGTAAACAGTGAACAAACAGCAACCTTCAGACCATCCAGGTCCCAAAGCACAAACAGATCAGCATCATCGGCTGGGATCCAGACCGCATCATGCTGCGGCGCCTCCGCGCTGCCCCCTCTGCATGCCGAGGCAACGAGAAGCTGAAGGGACCCCAAAGCAGCCCCCCCCCCCCCCTCTACCTGGAACCTTTTTAATGGGAACTATGAAGAAAACCCGCCTCTGCTTCCTGGTTCTTTACTTCTGGCTCAGGAACTCTCCAGCTTGAGGAAACGCAGCGACAGCAGCCAGCGAGTCCAACAAGCATTTGTAAACCAGCTGATGCTAATGAAGGAGCCTCCTTCGGTCCTTCCTCCTCCGCCGAAGTGTTTGTGTCTTCTCTAGTTCCTGTTTGGGTTCCAAGTCCGCCATTATGGACTCTGAAGCTCTATGTTATCGAGCAGGTTGTCTTTCTTTGTAAACTGCAGACTTCTGATGGAGCGCAGCACCCCTCCCAGGCCATCGGAGGCCGCCTGAGCGGACGCAGCGTTCTCCTTGTGGATGTGCTCCCTCTGCATCTCCACCACATCTCGTTCTGTCATGACCACCTGCTTCAGGCCTCCTTCTCCTGCCTCTCCCATCGGCAACGCTCCATTCGGTAGATAGGGGGTCTCCTCTTCTCCCTGGTCACCTGTCTCCTGCTGACCCTGATCAGAAGCAGAGGTGGGCCCTTCGCCGTTCACCGGCGGTTTCTCAGTGTAAGGGTCGCCAGGCTGTGAGGCGTCCATCTCCGTCTTCTCCAGGTCCTCGTACGAAGTCTTCTTCTTGGTCTCAAAGTATTTGACCACGCAGTAGATGATGGAGCCAACGGTGTTCACCACCACGCCACCGATGAACAGCCGCGTGGGCGCCACGTCCTTGAACGCCAGCATGCCGACGGTGATGGTGGCAACACTCTTTACCACGCCCACAAAGCTGGTGGTGACTGCAGAGTTGATGTAGGTGCAGTGCAGAGTGGTGAAGTTCATGGCACAGCCGATGAAGATGCAGATGATGAAGATGACAGTGATATGTGGGTCCTTCCAGCCCTCGTATGACCACATGTGGAGAGCATCCATGGAGAG
>JAGKQL010000035.1:3252401-3274901 GCA_018398635.1 Cyprinodon brontotheroides
TATGGATGGATGGATGATGGATGGATGGATGATGGATGATGATGGATGATGATGATGATGGTGATGATGGTGATGAAGGTGATGATGATGGTGGGATGATGATGATGATGATGAAGGTGATGATGGTGATGATGATGATGATGGGTGATGATGGTGATGATGGGATGATGATGGGTGATGATGATGATGGTGATGGTGGTGATGAAGGTGCGCTCTACTTGTAGGTCTTGGTATGGTCCAGCCAGAGGCCACACAGGATGGAGCCGACCATCCCGGCTACCACCAGAGTCAGTCCGATCCTTCCAGCGTTCAGCTCCTGGTCCTGAAGGACAGAGAGAGCAAAGTTCTGAAGGTTCTACAGCTGTTGGGCGGGTCCAGTTGATCCAGGCAGGTCTACATGTGTCGGTTCTGCTCAGAGGTCCGTCTGCTACTCAGTGTTGTGGTTCTGCTCTAACCCGTCTGTCTGCCTCAACTCTAGATCTGATCCATCATGACTCGCCCCAGCTCAATCGGCCAATCATGTTCCAGTATCATGGTTGGAGGCGGAACACAGAGCAGGAGCTGCAGAACCCAAGCAAACATGGCAGCACAGGAGAACCCAGCATAGAGCCAGCATTTAGCCAGCATAGAACGCAGCATAGAGCACAGCATAGAGCACAGCATAGAACGCAGCATAGAATGTAGCATAGAATGTATCATAGAACGTAGCATAGTGCGTAGCATAGAATGTAGCATAGAATGTAGAATAGAGCGCAGCATAGAATGTAGCATAGCACGTAGCATAGAATGTAGCATAGAATGTAGAATAGAGCGCAGCATAGAATGTAGCATAGAACGCAGCATAGAATGCAGCATAGAATGTAGCATAGAATGCAGCATAGAGCGCATCATAGAATGTAGCATAGAATGTAGAATAGGGCGCAGCATAGAATGTAGCATAGAGCGCAGCATAGAATGTAGCATAGAATGTAGTAGCATAGAGCGCAGCATAGAATGTAGCATAGAAGCGCAGCATAGAATGCAGCATAGAACGTAGCATAGAACGCAGCGTAGAATGTAGCATAGAGCGCATCATAGAATGTAGCATAGAACGCAGCATAGCATAGTGCGTAGCATAGAACGCAGCATAGAACGCAGCATAGAATGCAGCATAGAATGTAGCATAGAGTGCAGCATAGAGAGCAGCATAGAGCGTAGCATAGAGCGCAGCATAGAATGTAGCATAGAACGCAGCATAGATTGCAGCATAGAATGTAGCATAGAACGCAGCATAGAACGCAGCATAGAATGCAGCATAGAATGTAGCATAGAGTGCAGCATAGAGAGCAGCATAGAGCGTAGCATAGAGCGTAGCATAGAATGTAGCATAGAATGTAGCATAGAACGCAGCATAGAATGTAGCATAGAATGTAGCATAGAGCGCAGCATAGAATGTAGCATAGAGCGCAGCATAGAATGTAGCATAGAATGTAGCATAGAACGCAGCATAGAATGTAGCATAGAATGTAGCATAGAGCGCAGCATAGAACCTGCTACTCATAGAGCGCAGCATAGAATGTAGCATAGAATGTAGAATAGAGCGCAGCATAGAATGTAGCATAGAGCGCATCATAGAATGTAGCATAGAATGTAGAATAGAGCGCAGCATAGAATGTAGCATAGAACGCAGCATAGAATGCAGCATAGAACGTAGCATAGAACGCAGCGTAGAATGTAGCATAGAGCGCATCATAGAATGTAGCATAGAGTGTAGAATAGGGCGCAGCATAGAATGTAGCATAGAGCGCATCATAGAATGTAGCATAGAATGTAGCATAGAGAATAGAGCCGCGAAAGCATAGAGCAGCATAGAATGTAGCATAGCAGCATAGAACGCAGCATAGAATGTAGCATAGAATGTAGCATAGACAGCAGCATAGAATGCAGCATAGAGCGCATCATAGAATGTAGCATAGAATGTAGCATAGAATAACATAGAATGCAGCATAGAATGCATAGAGCGCATCATGCAGCATAGAAAGCGGCAGCATAGAATGTAGAATAGAGCAGCATAGAATGTAGCATAGAGCGCATCATAGAATGTAGCATAGAATGTATTTGCATCGGTGAAATCGGGAACATAGAATAGGAACGCGACTTAACGATGAAAGCACAGAACCCAGCCGCAGCATAGAATGCAGAATAGAGCATAGCAGCATGCATAGAATGTAGCATAGAGCGCATCATAGAATGTAGCATAGAAATGTAGAATAGAGTAACATAGGAGGCAGTAGAGAGCGCCGCAGCATGGGAATCGTAGCATAGTAGCATCATAGAATGCTTAGCATAGAGCACGCATTAGCGCAGCATAGAACTTTGCAGAAACATAGCATTGCAGCATAGCGCAGCATAGAACGCGCCAGCATAGGCGCAGCATTGAGCGCGCAGCATAGAGTGTAGCATAGTAGCGTAACATAGGAATGTAGCATGCGAGAGCGCAGCATAGAGCGCAGCATTGGCGCAACGCATAGAGCGTAGCATAGAACTGGCATAGCGTAGAAGTGTAGCATAAGCCGCATCATAGAAATAGCATAGAATAATGCAGCATAGAAGCAGCATTGAAGCAGCATAGCATAGCAGCAGCATAGAAGCGCAGCATAGAAGCGCAGCATAGAAGCGTAAGCATAAAACGCCAGCATAGTCGTAGCGTAGCATAAGCGTGTGAAGCATAGAAGCATAAGCGCAGCATAAGCGCAGCATAGTAGCATGACGTTTGCGCTAGCATAAGCGCAGCATAGAAGCCAGAGCGCAGCATAGAGCCGCAGTATAGAACGCTGGAGTAGCATAAACGCAGCATAGAATATTGAAGCGCAGCATAGAGCGCCAGTGGCTGTTATTGTGAGCGTAGAGAGCTGCAGCGGCCCACAGTGTAGAAGGCAGGTACAGTGTGTGTAGAACATAGCACAGAATGTAGCATAGGCAGCGCAGCATAGAACGCAGCATAGCAAAGCGTAGCATAGAAAGTCGTCTCTGAAGGAGGAACAGAGTCTCCTGCGTCTACTGTAGCTGTGATTGGCTAACATCCAGCTTACGGAAGACAAAGAGAAGAAAGCTGTCAGGTTCTGGATGCCCCGCCTCCGGGTCATAACGAGCGCCATGACGGTTCCTGGGAGGAAGTCTGACGTTAGCTTCACCTCCCAGGAACATTCAGCCCTGTGGGAACCATTTATCCTAACATTCTGTATTTATCTCCACCAGGGGGCGCAGCTCCTTTGATAATGTTGGAAGGGGGGTGGGGTTATTTAAGGTCAATCTGTTGAGGTGTTGCTAAATGTGTTTAGTTTGAAATGTGTTGGTTTATTTTGCTCTACCTGATAGTAGGACATGATCATCTGGTTGAGCAGCGTGGAGACGGAGTAGAAGGAGCCGGTCAGGATTCCTGCAGGGATGAGAAGACAGCGGCGTAAACCCAGCAGAACATGGGAACGCTCTGGGATCTCCTGCGGAAGCTTGGGAAAGTGTCAGCTCCATGAAGCAGCAGCTCTGAAGGAATAATCCTTCCTTTCATGTGGAGCAGACGGCTTCACTAACGTCGCACTGCAGGTTTTCAGGAATTAATCCTCTACGCTTATCTCTGCCCGATATGTCGGATCCATCCGACCCGTTCAGCCATCAGCCGTTAATCCCTGCCTGAAAGATAAAACCACAGAAGAAGAAGAATGTTGTCCTGCTCACCGTAGCTGACCAGCAGCAGAACAAAGGCCTTGTTCTTTATCAGGTTGATGATGGAGCGTTTGTAGGAGTATGTGTCCAGCAGGGAGCCTGGGAGGACGGCCTGGGCCTGGCTGGGAGGGAGAGGAGGTCTGTCTTTTATCACTGCAGGACAAACACAGTCAGTTCAGAGAAGAAGAATCAGGGAAATCATTGATGGAGGCCAGGCCAAAACGTCACCATCCAACAGCTTAGGATCTAAACAGGAGGAGGTATGGCTCCACCATGGGAGTAACTGTGTGATTAAAGCTGGTGAGGCGCTCCCATGGGTGAGGGGCACTCTACCCCTCTAAGGGTGGAGGCTCTAAGGGTGGAGGCGCTCTAAGGGTGGAGGTGCTCTAAGGGTGGGCTCTAAGGGTGGAGGCGCTCTAAGGGTGGAGAAGCTCTACCACTCTAAGGGTGGAGGCGCTCTACCTCTAAGGGTGGATCTGGGCTCTAAGGGTGGGAGGCTCTAAGGGTGGGAGAAGCTCTACCCTCTAAGGGTGGAGGAGGCTCTAAGGGTGGAGAGCTCTAAGGGTGGAGGCTCCTAAAGGCACGGCTCTAAGGGGTGGAGGCACTCTGAAAATTGGGGGTGGAGGGCTCTACGCTCTAAGGGTGGAGGCACTCTAAGGGTGGGAAGGCTCTAAGGGTGGAGGAGCTCTAAGGGTGGAGGAGCACTCTAAGGATGGGAGGCAGGGTACCCTCTCTAGGGTGGAGGAGCTCTAAGGGTGGAGGCGCTCTAAGGGTGAGGAGAAGCTCTACCCTCTAAGGGGTGGAGGGAGCTCTAAGGGTGGAGGAGCTCTAAGGGTGGAGGCTCTAAGGGTGGAGAAGCTCTACCCCTCTAAGGAGTGGTGGGAGCTCTAAGGGTGGAGGAAGCTCTGCTGGGTGGGAGGCGCTCTACCCTCTAAGGGTGGAGGCACTCTAAGGGTGGAGGAGCACTCTACAGCTCTAAGGGTGGAAGCACTCTAAGGGTGGAGAAACTCTAAGGGTGGAGGAGCTCTGAGGGTGGAGGCTCACAGCTCTGGGGTGGGAGGCACTCTAAGGGTGGAGAAGCTCTAAGGGTGGAGGAGCTCTAAGGGTGGAGGAGCTCTAAGGGTGGAGAGCACTCTAAGGGTGGAGAAGCTCTAAGGGTGGAGGAGCTCCTAAGGGGTGGAGGAGCTCTAAGGGTGGAGGCACTCTAAGGGTGGAGAAGCTCTAAGGGTGGAGGAGCTCTAAGGGTGGGCTCTAAGCTCTAAGGGTGGAAGCACTCTAAGGGTGGAGGAAGCTCTAAGGGTGGAGGAGCTCTAAGGGTGGAGGCACTCTAAGGATGGAGGCTCTAAGGATGGAGCTCTACCCTCTAAGGATGGAGGAGCTCTAAGGGCGGGAGGCTCTAAGGGTGGAGGTGCTCTAAGGGTGGTGCCTGAAGTTTCTCCACCTCTCTAGGAAGCTTTCTCAGTTCTAACGTCTGGATCTGCAGTGAGTTTAGTCTTTATATAGACAACGCCTGGAATCACTGTGAAACAAATTGACAGTTCACCGGCTGAAGAGAGGAGGTACTTTGTTCTCTGTGATGGGGGATACCTATTATAGGGACAACCCCCTTTAATGACCCTCAGAATCATTGACAGGTTTCAGGTATTTCAGGCTAACGATGGAACCAAAAGACCCACTCATCTGTTTTATTTGCATGTTTCCAGGCGATTCCAGGCTTTGTCTCTATAGAGACTAAACTCACTGCAGATCCAGACATTAGAACTGAGAAAGCTTCCTGAGGAAGTGAAGCGTCTTCAAACCTGGGAAACCAAGTCCAGTGGATATTTTTTTTTCTTCTTAAACTTTATTACAGAAACATCTATTTATTGAATTCTTTGCTGTTGTTGAAAACACGATAGAACCTCGATACACTGATATTTAAAGAGATGCAGTCTGATTCTGTCTGATCAGTAAGAAAACATTTGAACCGTTTTTGCTTGAAACGAGTTAAACCCTGCATGTCAGCGGCGTGGAAACGTTTAGAAGGTTCTGTGCATCAGGAATGTTCTCCATGCTGGATCAGGAAGCAGCACTAACTCAGTGAAAGTGGAGCAGCTGTGCTGCGGCGTTTTCCCTGTTGGTAGCTTTCCCCTGATACAGAGTGGCGCCTGGAGACCAAAGGAAGGCTCCTGGTTTCCAGGGACCACAGAGGCCCTCAGTCTGTCTTTGCATAGCGCCTCCATCCTATTCAAAGCAGCCCGGCGCCTCCAGCGCCCTCCCTTCTTCCTGTTTCAGAACCAAACATGGAGGATCTCTGGAATATCTGTGTCACCCTGAACACCCAGGATCCTCAGCAGCAGTAAACACCACTTTCCCTGAGTGCAAAGGTCAGCCAGGGGTCAGGAGTTCCAGGCGCCCAGCGTTAGCGCTGCTAGCCTGGGTGCGTGTTTACCTAGAAGGGCGAGGATGAAGAGGCCCGTGGAGACGGCAGCTGTTCCATAGAACATGATGCTGATGTGGTGACCTGCGGGACAGAAAAAATAAAAACATCCAGAAATCTGCAGCTGCTGCTGGAGACGCAGAGGAGCAACTTTATATAAGGAACCACATGACCCTGCAGCTGACTGCATGTCAACACGCCAACACCTGCTTCATTACTATATTACTAACACGTTAAAAAGACACGAGCTTCACTTCATCAATTTAAACCGTCCTGCAGACTGGATTCTAATGGGAACCAGTTCATCACCTGTTAGTTCTGGATCATCAGGAGTGGTGGGAACCAGAACCGGCGGCAGGAGGAAGCCGATGGCCGTGCCCAGCTGCATGGAGGAGAGACGGAGGGGAGAACATTAGCGAATGGCATCTTTTAAAGCCGGAAATTCATTCCTCAACCTTTCCCTGTTTTCCCAATTCAGAATCGGAATGTTCCCCAGTTTCATCTTCTTCCAGGATTCAAGGAGTTACAGCTGATTTTTATTTTTACTATAATAAATAATGGCAGCATGATGAGTGCAAGACTAAGAAACTCTCAGTAGTTTAAATAAAACCAAAGACTTTAGTGTAGCCAGGGGCGGAGTTAGGAAATGTGGGGCCCTAGGCAAAGACAGGCAATGGCCACCAGGCCGCCACTCCCCCCCTGTTTATAGCTCATATTCACCATGGGGAGCAGTTTTACAGAAGCTCAGAGTTTCATCACACAGATCAGTCATTTTTAACATCTAAACTACTTCATTATAAAATAATCTAAACAATTTTCATCCTAAAATAAGTTTTTACAGGAAATACAATCTAAGAGCCCCCCCACCCATAGGCGGTTGTAGGCGAGGGGCCAACAGGGGCCAGCGCCCCAGGAGAACTGATCCTGGCCCCTCTACACTACAAAAAACTGAAACCTAAGTCTATTTTCTTTAAAATAAGTTTATTTTGCCTCAGTTTGAGATTGTAGGCGAGACAATTTACTGATAAGATTATTTAAATTTAAATTTCTCTATTTTAAGTAGTTTATATGTAATTATTATTATTTTTTTATTATTTATCCTTTATTTAACCAGGTAATACCCATTGAGATTAAAAATCTCTTTTGTAATCATCTTATTTTGCTCTGTCATATAAAACAAGTCAGATGATGAGCAGTAGGCAGGTCTGCTGCCTTGCAGCCGGAAGGTTCTGGGTTCGATTCTGGGCTGACCTGGTTCCCCAGCACCGCCGTGGCGCACGCGGTGGACACCTCCCGCGGTCCGAACCACACCGAGGCGATGCGGGACGGCAGGCCGAGGATGAAGACCTGCGCCACGGAGCAGATGACCTGCGCGGTGACGGTGACCCAGAAGCGCGTCGGACTGACGCTCGCGCACTTCAGCCAGGCGCCTGCGCAGTTGAGGCCGGAGCCCAGCAGCGCGGTGAGCCGCAGACCTCTGCGCTCCAGCAGCCAGGTGGCGGGGAAGATGAGCGGGATGTAGGCCACCATGTAGACGATGGACAGCCAGTCCACCCTGTCGTTGGTGACGTTGTAGTAGCGCGTGAAGACGTTGGCGATGATGCTGTAATGGATCCACTGGAAGGCGTTCATCAGGGAGTAAAGGCTGAACACCATCAGCACCGCGAAGCGCCGCCGGTACAGCCTGGTCTGCAGCGCCCTGCCTTCATCCTCCTCTTCCTCTCCTCTTCCTCCTCCTGCGCTCGGAAGCATCGCGGCTCTTTCATCCGGCGGCCCCTCCTGCGCCCCGGGTTCCGGGTCCGGATCCGGGCAGGGATGGGCTGCCGGCCGCGCGCCCTGCGGCTCGGGGCTCTTCCTTTCCGCTATGATGTCGTCAGGTGCGCCGGTGTCCGCGCGCACATGTTCCTGCACGAGCTCCCCGGCCACCATGACGCTCAGCGCTTCCTGTGAGGCGCCGACAGGTGATCGGCCAATCTCCTCATCGGGGTTCTGCTCCGGTTTCACTCCGGTTCTGCTCCGGCTGGGTTCCTGAGCCGCATGCT
Source organism: Cyprinodon brontotheroides (assembly GCA_018398635.1). Classification (NCBI taxonomy): domain Eukaryota; kingdom Metazoa; phylum Chordata; class Actinopteri; order Cyprinodontiformes; family Cyprinodontidae; genus Cyprinodon; species Cyprinodon brontotheroides. The sequence continues at coordinate 3,260,565 of JAGKQL010000035.1, forward strand.
GCCGTCCTCCGCCCAGCTGACTCAGCCTTCCGATGCTGAGGAGCCAATAGCAGAGCAGCAGCCAGAGCCGCTCATCTGCTGCAGAAAGCAGATCCTGATAACAACGACCTCCAGCTGCACAGAATAAACTTCACTGACACTTTTCAAAATAAAAGCTGCATTATTTCACCGGGTTGACCAGGGTGGGGGGGCAAAATGCGACCTAGGGGCCACAGTCAGGGGCGGATCTAGGAAATGTGGGGCCCTAGGCAAAGATAGGCAGGGGGCCCTCTGAATGGAGAAGACATAAACAGCCCCATTCTCCAGATGTAGAAATGTTAATAGAATAGACATCCATTATCTGTTCTAGGTTGTGTCCCTCTCTTCTTGTCCCTTTTCTTCTTGTTTTCCTCTCTATGTTTTGTACTCAGCTGACTTTTCATGCTGTCTCTAAAGGAATGAAAGATTTTTTCCAAGCATTCAAGCTCACTTAGCTGATTGCTCCTTCCTGTGTTTCCAAAAAGGCCAAAGTAAATAACCCAGTCCTTCTTTTTCACTGTAGACAAGCCATCAGATCTGCTTATCTGTTCTCCATTTTTTCATTTGGATGAAATAATAGCTGCATGAATCATGACAGCAGACAAGATAGAGAGAGCAGGAAGCGGGGTTACTAATCTACTCGCTCTGGAGAGCAGAGTTCGCTGCTTTTAGATGTTGTCTCCAAAGTCTCCAGTAGCAGAAAAAGTCTCTAGATTTGGCGCTAGGAGCTTTTAGAAATCAAAGTGCTAGAGGGGTCTGAAAAGTGGCTAAATATAGCGACTAAAGCGCTAAGTTGGCAACACTGCTCTTTGCACCCTAACCAGGAACTTGGGGCCCGAGGAACCTGCCCAGTGTTGCCTAATGGCGGCATTCTGTGGCCCCTGGGGCAGTTTTCCTAAAATAATATTCATGTAATATTAAACATGGTTTCTTTTTGATGCTCTATTAAACTCTCTGAATGAAACAATCTTTAATGTAGAAACAGTTTTTTTGGCAAATAAGAACATTTTGATATGTTATAATTTAAGACCAGTTTCTATCAGAAACGAGAAATCAGCCTGTTTCCATTTTTCAATCGATTCTTTTTTTCCAGATATACGATAAATTCCCCAGATTTGGACCTTAAATGTATTCAGTTCGAATCCAGACTGACTCTAAAGGCTGAAATGCTTCTCCTCCATATGTTCCGCTCATTATCTGCTCTAATCCTAATCACACAGTGACCCAGAGAGGCTGTGCTGCAGCTTACACCCAGACTCACCGCCATAATTAGTCTGTTCATGTTTCTGACTGTCAGCTCTCAGGAAAACGTCTCCTGCGTGTTCGATGCCAGAGAGCAGCTTTGCTATATATTAGCTGTGATCAGCGGGTAGAAAGTAGTTAGAATCTATGTTGAAGTGAGAAAGTCCTCCTGAAAACATGGTCTGTGCAGTCAGTTCATCCAGATTACCATCCTGCCTTCAAAGATTATTTCTCTGTGGGAGCCGCCTCAGACCCCCACATACCGGCGCTGCGCTGTCACTGGGAATCCCCAGCAGCAGCTGCCTCAGGCCCGGTCGCCTCTCCAGGGTTTTCCCCTCCTGTTGGTGGCGGCTGGAAGTAGATGTTAGCGTTTTTCAGGTCTGTGCTACAAACTGCAGGCAGCAGGATAATAAAAAGCCAACAGATTCTGCCCGGCAGGTTTCTACATTTGAAGTTAATTTAGGCGTTAATAAACTGTTTCAGAGGAGTGATCATAGCGCTCTGCATCAGCAGTGCTGCGCCTGACTCCCTGCCAGCTCCCAGATCAGCTCCTCTCTTTGGTTGATGCGCGCGCCCAGCAGGTAAAGTTACATTTTTCCAACTCCTAAATGCTCAGATGGACCTTTTGCTGCGCTTTGATGCGCGCCAACCATCGCCTTTGCATGTAAACCTGCTGCTTCAATAGCGTGCCGTCTGAGCGTAGCACGCCACAGCAGACTGAGTGAAGAGCTCGATTCTTGTCAGGCATTCATTAGAGAGATAAAAGGCATAGTTTATGTCGTTACCTCAGCAGTGGATTAAATCATCTTCTGATTAATTGTCAGGCTGGTTTTAAAGAAGCAACATCATCCTGTAGCTTCTTGACTGTTAAGCTGGTTGGAGCTTTTAATCAGCTGCAGTTTATCTGGAGTAAAAAGATTAATTTTTTAGTCTGGAAGTCATTTAAATACAGAAAGCAGTGATTAGGAGGATGGCCTCCAGCTTGATGATGCTTTGACTCATTCTTTTTTAAAATCAGATTTAGATGCACTGATGAGCCTCAGATCAGATCCTTAAAAAGTCATTTAAAGTATTTAGTTTCATGACATTTTAGCTGAAATTATAGAAAAGATGATTTATTCCAAACAGCGGTAGTTTGGTAGGAAAAGTAAATCTGTTATTCTCTCTCTAGTTCTACCAGAGCGGCTCAGGAACTCATTAATCAAACAGAGTGAGTCAGCACACGGCAATAGAAGATCTCTGGTGAGGGGCTGACATGTGGAAACTTCGTCTGTAAAAAGCATCAAAATTGTCTCACAAGTCATGAAACATATTTAAAGATGTTTATTAGCATTCTTTGGTGAGCTAAGGATAGAAATAGTACTTTTAGTAACATTATTACATTATTTATGGACGGATATCTGTTCGCGCATGCGCAGGACGGATCGTGCTTCCGGGACGATCGGGTAGAGACGAAGAGTAAAACCTCTGCCTGAATATAGGATCTTTGGACAGCAACTGTTACCATGCCAACGCAGTGGCTACACAAGCTAAGCGGCAGCAGAGGATGTCCGAACCAGAGGAGCGGGTTCTGCTGGAGCTCAACATGCGGAGGGAGACCTGGTGCCGCGTGGAAACGGACCCGCGTGGGTTCTGGGAGAGACCCGAACGGAGGCACTACCGGAACCACCTGAGGAGCAGCGCGGTGCTGCTGAGCGCTCTGACCGGCGGAGAGCAGCGCAGCGCAGCCCGCAGCGAGCGGCAGATCCCGGTGAAACTCCCGGAGAGGAAACACTTTGACCAGAGCTGTACGCGTCATCACGTGACGTCGCTGACCATATATGGTTGGATGAGTAGTTTTGACATAAACCTACGGAAGAGGATTAGGCCCATCGGTCTCCGCCAAGTGACGTCAATTGTTTACCTCGGGCGCGGTACACTACGCCTTTTCCATAACCTAAAAGCGGCGTCAGCAAATGTCACGTGACTGGCGGAGACCGATTTTCCTAAATCCGCCCCTGTTTTCAGGCTTATGTTAACTGTAATGACTTATCTTTGACAGGCTGCTATGTAAACCATGGGCGTAGGGTTTGCATAGGGACCATAGGGACATGTCCCTACCAAAATTTTGAACCGACCTAATTGTCCCTACCAATAATTGGATGTGAGCAACATGTTTATAATTTCCAGCAGTAGTTGTTCCAGCAGTGGCTTCTTTTCCTCTCGCAGCTCCTCTGCCTGGTCTCTCCTGTCCCTTTCATGCAGCAGCGCATGCAACTGTGCTGCGCTGTTTAACTCCACTCTCATTGGTTGTTCTGCCTTAGGTTCCGCCTTCTCTCTCTCTGATTGGCTGTTTTCTAGTCCTGGTGTGCTTGGAGCACAACATTGAAAATGTATTCACACTAGAATGCTGCGGTTACTACAATTAATATTAGGCTACAAAACTAGTCCCAATTAAAAAAATGAATATTATTTACACTAAAAAACAAAAACCTTTTTTTTTTTCTTTTAAAAGGCGAAATATTCTGAGTCAGCCAGGAGTTCTGAAGACACAAAATGGGCAAATAAAAGGCTGTAAGCCATCAACATTTCTGATTCTTATCCACAGCCAACTAAAAAAGAAAAAGTGAGTGTTTCCCTTTTACCGATATTTAGTTGCTATTACTGTTTTCATTTTTATGACTCTTTTGAGAAAGTTCAGGTATAATTATTAGCTTGGGTGTTATTTCTCTTATAAAGTATAACAACAAGAAATGGTGTCTAAACATCTGCTGCTTTTTCGTTTAAAAAGCATAATTAGGGTTCCACATAATAATAGTTCTATTTTATTGACTATTTATACTTCTAGAAATAGGATAAAGACAATAACAAACAAAGGAAGAATATAAACATTGATTTTATCTTATATAGATTTCCACACAGTCTATAAGTAAATTAGTAAAAACATTAATGTCTGGTAAAAAATGCTTGAATCTGGCTGTTTATTTTGGATATTATTAAATTACAGATAAGATAGTGTTATATTGTCTTTTATAATTGTTAAAAATATTTTATATTTGAATACACTTAGGCTCATTCTTTGTGTTGTGTTTGTAGATGATGCCACTAAAAAAAGAAAATAGACATAAGGAGCTATTTAAACAGTCAGACAGTAAGCAATATAGGACAATGATAAAAGGTTGTGTTAAATTTAATCCTTTACTATTAAAATTGCACTTATACATTATATGATTATAGGAAACACAGATATCCAGTAATAAAGATCCAGGGCAGCTTGTAGGTGAAGCAGCTGCCCTTCAGTGCTTCAGGTGATGTCTAAATAAACCAGGTGAAACTAAAATATTTCCACAGTGAGTGAGTTCTGGATGGAGAATATTAACAGACATTTTTTTTTGAAATGGCACAGCACATCATGTATATATATATATATATATATATATATATATATATATATATATACATATATATATATATATATATATATATATATATATATATATATATATATATATATATATATATATATATTGTATTTTTACAATTTTGGTATAATTACTGATCTAAGTGGATTGCTCTGTAGGGGAAAGGGACATTTTACATTTATATTATGTTTTATAGTCTCCATTCTCCAGTTAATGATTAATCACATACTAAATTAGTTGACGATTATTGAAATAATCAATTAATTTGATTCATTTTTTCAGCCCCAGATAAAATACATGAAATGTGCGACACAGAGTAACTACAGCCCAGATGTTCAATTTTTATAGTGAAGTTAATATTTTAATGAATGTATTATTTTGCTTGATACAGAGAGAGAATAGTAGGTAAAATATTAGAGTGGGGGTTTAACTCTGCACAATTGTATATCTTCAAAAGAAAATACTGTATTTTTACCTTCTCTTAGTCGCTCAAATGAAACCTTTTCAAAGTGGAAAAACAGTCCTAATTCCACATTCATCAGGAGCCGGTGATACTTCAAACATTGATAAACAGCATCTAATGAGTGTAGTGCTTATAAAAATTTTATTAATGTAGCAAAATGTTGCTTTTCTCTTTTAACAATGAATTCGCTCTTATCAGTACGGATGCTCACATCGGGCATAAAAAGGCAGCATGCATATTGCATAGCACCAATGACACCAGACCAATAGTGTCCCTACCAAAGTTCAAATCAAAACTACGCCCTTGTTATGTAAACAGGCCTTTAGTCCTTCGCTTAGCTATGCTGCGGTTGTTTACGCTTAACGCCTTTTCCACCTAAAATGGCGTCCTAGCAACAAAAGTCACGTGACTGGCGAAGACAACATTTTTCTTTTTACTGATTTTTTAAATTTTATTTCAGTATAATATGAGAAAAAAGTCAGAATTCTGACTTTAATCTCAGAATATTGGATCTTAATGTAGATGGGCACCATGAAGGTAGAGATGTGGAGCACTCATCTTCACTGACAAAGATCTGAGTTATTTGGGAGGAACAGGAACACATTGGTGGAAAATGACGGAATGAGGTGAGTTTTCCGTCCCTGAGGCTATTTTATTTATGGAAGAACAGTGATTAAAACAAGAGTCTCTAAAACAGACATGGCTACGGCTTGAATAAGGATAAATAAATAGGCCCATCACATTACATAGCCATTATAAGGTCAATGAAGTCTATAAATAATGTAATACAACATATTCCATCACAATAAAAGTTAATGTGTTAATGGAGCAGAATAATACAGATGAGCCAAAAGTGATAAATTGATGATGTACATGAAATATACATGGATTTATTACATGTTACATATTAGTCTGAATTACAAGTACATGTCTGTTACTGACAACAACATACATATATATATATATATATATATATATATATATATATATATATATATATATATATATATATATATATATATATATATATATATATATATATATGAATTTGAGTCAGATCAGCACATTCTCAAATGAAAAATATACCAAACACCGCAGCCTCACCATATTTATGGATTTCTTGGTTAATTCATCCACTGACTGTGAAATTAGCTGTGGAACTTCTTCCTGCAGCCAGAAAGCTGCTGGTTCTTGGAGCCAAATGTTGCACAGGGAGACATTTTTATGGCGTGTCTCCGAGGGAGTGGGGAGTACCAAGATGGCGGCAGGTGACTTCACTTTTTTTGGCCAATCAGCAACCCAGGGAATAAATATAGATCAGTGATCACAACACTGTGGAAATATATAGAACCAACATTAGCAGCGTTATTTCTAACCAATGGAAGAAATATAATCTGACTTTTTTAGGCAGTCATTTATAATAAATGCATTTTTATTATGTTCAGTTATGGATGTATGCAAATCTGTTGACCTCCTGGTGACTCAGAGCATCAGCAGCAGATCCAGTCCAGCTGGTATTTTTCCATCCAACCAAAGTGGGTTAATAATTCAGAGCGTCCAGCTAATTATGGTGATACTGCATCATCTGGTGCTGATTGCTCTGGCCTGGATCACCAGGACGTCAGCAAGCTGATGGTAAAACACAGGTACGTAGAAACTCTAAACATTTATCCTTTTCTGCTTCCTCTTTTTCAGACACGTCTCACCTGCAGTGAAGCAGACGACCAGGAGATAAAGGCAGAACTTTCTGTCAGAACCGCGGCTCTAACCGCAGGTTCTTCTGTGTCTGTTGGCTGGCAGAATAAAGCGACTTCCTGAAACCACCTGCAGACATGTGGAGATGTTTGATTAGATTCCCTCATCCAGGTTCTCCTCTGATGTTCTCCTGGCTGCTCTGGTCCAGCATCAATGGTCTGGTGATTCTAATCTAACAGGTGTGATGAAGGAGCAGAACCCAAACTCAAACATGAAACAGGAACCAAACCTCATTCCACCCAAAGGGTAGGACCTCACACCATTGGCTGCTCTGGTGCATCTAAACACGGCGGCCATCTTGCCTAAAATAGTTAGCAGAAGATGCCTCAGCTCTGTGCAGGAGGCTCCTTTGTTCAAAACCGGTGCAGACATTGTTCATATGATGTAAAAGTGAAGTGAAAAGTTAGGATATTATTATTACGTTTCATACCTGTGATTAGAGGATTTTCACTGTGGCTACTAATGTAGATTGGGTGCAGGTACACCTTGAGTTTCTAAAGGTAACTCAGCATTACTAAAGTTCTACGTTAATTGATAAAGATGTTTTATAGAAATCTGGATCCAAAACAGAAAACATCTAATTATGGCAGAACTGGAGGGTCCATCAGAGCAGAACCTGGAACCATATCTACTGAAGAACCAGAACGTTCTACAGAACCTGGGCTGAGGGTCAACAGGATGGATGGATGGATGGATGGATGGATGGATGGATGGATGGATGGATGGATGGATGGATGGATGATGGATGGATGGATGAGGACCAGCAGCTCCACAGATCAGAGGGTTAACCTCTTGTTCGGCTCTCAGCAAACGCTGCCTGAAGCTCCGCCCCTTTCACCTACTTCCTCTTCCTGTCTACGCCGTGCAGTGATGATGCAATCAGCGTGTGTTTTTTCTTCATCTGTGGATTGTTGGTTTATCAGAGACCAAAGCAGCTCTAAGTTTCTGGGGCCCATCAGGGGCCTCAGAGCAGGTAACCTGCTCCATGGCTCACGCAGGCAGGTCCATCTGGCGGTCTCTGTCCCGCTGAGAGGAGGCGGACCTCAGAATGAAATCTAACCCCATCTGAAAGCAGAAGACATGAGAACCTTCAGGTTTCTCACCGGGTCCTGGAACACCAGCAGCTGGAGAAAAGCGTGGGAAAGAACCGTCAGAGCATCAGGTTCTCAGTGGGAACTGATGATCCACTGTGAGTCCATGATGATGACTTTAACCTTCATCTCCCTGGAGGTCAAACTAACATCTGGATCTGGGACCTGTGGACAGGAACACCTCCGTCTGAGTTCCCCATCAGCACTGAGACGGGGGGACATTTCTCTGGGAAGTGAAACCAGTAAGACTGAACGAATTCTGAACTGGAAACTGGTCTCTGGTTACTCTGGTAGAAACATTGACGGGTTCACTTCCTGCTTCATCAACACATCGTTAAATCAGACGAGGTGCAGAAATATACTCCTGTCTGTGAAATCTGAACTGGTTTATAGTGAACACAGACCAGTTTGATTATCAATGCTGGACCTCAGGTCCAGTTTAAAACCCTGATCCAAGACGGTCTGCTTTATTATTTAGTAACTGAAAAAACAGCAATATGGTCCAAAAATCAAATAAAAGATTAAACTTGAGCTCTGAAAAAGTCCTGCTGCGTTCAGACTGGCTGCGTTCAGACTGGCTGCGTTCCGGGCGTCAAAGAGTCTGATTTACATGCAGAGTTTATGGGGGATGGCAACGAGAGGAACTTCTGCCGCTGGACGCCGGAGCATCAACCAATCAGAAAAGCTGATCCAGGTGTTTTTGGGGCAGAGACACACAACCTGCAGGCTGTCGTTGCTTCTGCAGACTTTCTGCATATGAAAAATAAATAAATATCAGAGTTAAAAAGGTTAAAATAAAGCAGGTAGAATGGATTGTTTTGTAGAAGGATCAGAGAGCAGATCTGATTATTATTGCTGCACTAAAACATGTTTTATGAATGATGGAGAAACAGTTTATAAAGACCCAAAATAACCAGACATGTTAAAACCTGCAGATGAAAAATATTGGATTATATATTCAGGTTCTGGGAGTTTCTGACCCCTCGGGGTCAGAAACCCCCGCTGGGTTGCAGATGGTGGAGGCCAGTTTTCCAGTGTAGTCTTGTATCCCGCCCAGAACTTCTGGGGATGTGAAAATTTTAATAGCTTGAAGGAGTTGCCTCATTTATGCTCACATAATCCTCTTGCTGCAGCCAGGTTTCTGTAAGGCAACACAAGTCAATGTGATTATCACAAATCAAGTCATTAACTAGTAGACTTTTAGAGGAAAGAGATCTTATGTTAAATAAACCACATTTAATCGTTTTAACTTTTTCCCCAATTGGAGTTATTTTAATTTTAATTAGATTATCTGTCACCTTTTGGTTGGTGTTTGTGGACCAAAAGCAGACGCAAGGAGGCAGAGGTGAGGTCTTGTAGATTTAATCAGAGGAAACAGTTTAACAAAGGCAGGAATCCAAAAATCCAACTAAAAATATAAAGCAAACCAGAGCCATGGAGACTGTATGATCTGGTTGAACTGTAAAGTGCCTTAAGATGACTTATGTTGTGAATTGGCTCTATATAAATAAACTGAATCTAATTAAATCAGTGGAAACCAAACACGAGGAGCCAGGGAGAGACGAGACGAGGCAGGAAGACAACAACATGAAAAGCCAGTAACGACAAGGAGTGACAGCAGAGGGAGAGAATATGTAGCTGACTGAGACAAAGGCAGGGTTAACGAGCTGCTAAGGAGCAGGTATGAGAGAGAGACAATAAGGAAGCCAAAGGGAAGCTACAACAAAACAGGAGATAAAACCAATAAAACTAGGAAATTTGGAGCAAAGTAAAAGCTGCATACAGAACCAAAAACCATGACATCATCATGATTTACTGCTTTACAGGGAATCTTTAATTTATTAGAATTTTGATGGTGAATCGAATCGTGCAACAGGGGACGTCTGACCAGCTAAACCAATCAGCAACCTGAAGGTCCTCTCCATAATGGGAATATATATATATATATATATATATATATATATATATATATATATATATATATATATATATATATATATTAGTGCTGTCAAAATTATGCAGGATGTATTAATGCAGCGTCTAAACGCTAAAAGCCATTTTAATGGCTTATAATTTTTTAGAAAATGAGATTAAAAGTTATGTGGTTTTATGGGTACACTTTTTCAAGTACATCCCCTGCTGCCCGCGGGAAGGCGGGGCTTATTTTCCCCAGTCTATGCATTTCCACCACAGGCTTCCAGAGCCGGAGCTCCTCAAGGGAAAAAAGCGGCTCATACACTGGGTGGACGCTAGGTGCTCCTTTTCTTTAAGCCCCACCACCAGCAAACAAGTTGAGTGTCTGGTAACTAGTAGCAACCTGAAATACGCTGAGAAAAACAGATTACTGAGGGGTGAAATGGAATCTGCTACGGCCCTTCGCCGTCTGTAATACTTACAGGTGCAGTATGGCGTGTGTGTGTGTGTGTGTGTCTGTGTGTGTGGTGGGTGGGTGTGTGTGTTTTCTCATTTTTGTTAAGAGGCTGAAAAGTAACTTTCTAGAGTATAGACTACCTCCATCTAGTGATGTGGGGTCTATTGATTTTGATGTATTGATTGAAAATTGTTCATTATTACCTTGGTTAATTAACATCTAATATTAACTCTACTGCATTTTATAGCAGTAGGGTTGAAAATGCTTGTCTTTGTTCAAAAGACTGTATTAACTGTAAAGACTGTCTTTTACATCAGCCTGTTTTCAGACTGCTTTTTTTTTTTTGGCTTCTATATTTGTTATTTTTGCTACATGCCTCCCCCATCTCTTCTTGCCATATGTTTTCTATGTAAATCAAATCAGTGTCTGTGACCTGTTCTCATTTTAAAAAAAGAACATTGGCACAAACCTAGCCTGTATGTATTTTTTTGTATGTCATCGAGAGTACTTGTAAAATGATTTTCAATCAGAAAAAAAATGTTTCAATTAAAATGCCATTAATCGTAGAGTTAACTTAGGCATTGATGCGATTAATCGCGATTAAAAAAATTTTTAATCGATTGACAGCACTAATATATATATATATATGCTGTGAATTCAATGGCCGTCATATTGGTACTCAAATTCATCACTTTGACACAGACTGGCTGTTTCATAGCATCAGTAGATTAACTTTAACTTAGAATAAATAAATAGGAACATCACATTGAATAGTCATTATGAAGTCTATAAATCATGTAATATAACATATAAAACATCACAATAAAATTAATGTGTTAATGGAGCAGAACAATAAAAACTGAATGTTAGAACTGTAACTATACAGTCATATTTTTACATCATTGTTTTTCATTTTAATGTTTTTATCACTGCTGGTTAGCTGCGCTTTAAAAAATGAAATAGTCTAGAGAGCTGTTCTAAAGGACATTTCTTTGTTTACACCTGTGTACAAAATAAAATCTAATAATACAGATGTGCTAAAAATGCTGAATGGATGATTAAATTAAATACAAATTTATTGATGACATTGTTTTTGTGATTTCATTACATTTCAGGCCTTTTCATGGTGCGTCTCCGTGACAGTGGGGAGTACCAAGATGGCGGCAGCTGTCTATCAGCAGCCCATTGAATAAGTAGAGCTGACTAATCCTGTTATATTCGATGTATGTTTTTGTAGATATCTTTGATTTTCGAGTTTTTTCTCTCTTTTTAAAGTGTATTGCATAAAGTTAACATCTGTTTACCTCGAAACTTGAAAGAAAAGAAAATAATATTAAGAAAACTGTTATGATCGACTATATGTTGTGCTTTATTATACTGTATTGATTGAGTTTGTCATTGTTACTGTTCCAAATAAAGTTATTAAAAACAAAAATAAGTAGCGCTCAATGCTAAGCTAACAGCTAACCGGAAGCTAAACACAGCAACTTCCTGTTGGCGGTGGAAATCAGGCAGAGACCCGGAAGTAGAGGAGAATCCAAACACAGCGGCGCTAAAATGGAGCTAGAACCGAGGCAGAGTTCCCGGGATAAAGACCCGGACCCGGAGCACCGAGTCCGGCTGACATCCAAGCGGAGAGCCACCGAGCTGCTGGATAAAGGCTCCGAGGTTCTGCGGAACGCTTTGGACGGACAGCCGGAGCTTCCGGAGGAGAGCAGGCGGGCTGCGCTGCAGCAGCTGCGGGCGGTGAGTCCTCATCCCGCCGCTGGCTGCAGCCTTAATCCCTGGGATTACCTCCACTCTGCTTCCACTAGATTATAGAGAGAACAGAGAGTTAAAGCAAGATGCTATTAAAGATTAAAAAATATAGCACAAAAAACAAAGAATTGTAATGTCCTGGAATATGTTTCCCTCAGATATAGAAGCACAGTAGAAAGTTAAGGGAAGAATACACAGCAGTTCTATTCAGTTTATTTCTATAGCGCCAATTCACATCATGTCATCTCACTTTATAGATCCAGATCAACCAGATCATCCAGTCAGATTGATTCAAAGTTTTCTATCTAAGGAAAACCCCTTGATTGACTCTTCAGCAATCCCTCACACTAAGCATGCTTGTAGCGACAGTGGAGAGTGAAAACTCCCCTTTGAACAGGAAGAAATTCATTTAACCTGCTCAGTGGTGAGGCTGCCATCTGCTGAGGGATCTGACTGGGGTTCAAGGAGACAGAAGCAGACATAGAAAAAAGAAGCATAGATACAAAAGGCAACTGTCAACCAGCTCCACAGGCGTGCCCCGTCCAGGAAACACACAGCCAGGCAGACGAGCTCCGAGCCAGCTCCCATGTCAGGAGGATGAAGAGAGCACATCCAGTTAGTCACAGTCAGAGAAACAGGACTACACTGGAAAACAGGCCAAGCTCCCATGTCAGAGAGGATGAAGAGAGGATATATAAACATAAATCATTCATTCCTAGAAGAACAATTTCAATTCCATCATCCAGAAAAATCTGGATATGCTGCATTTTAATTATAACATAGCAGAATTTTTTTCTGGTAAACTTTTATTTCCCCTTTAAATCTGCAGCTCTTCCTGCTTCTCTCTGTTTAACAAGATGAATGAACCTTAAGATAAATTATATCTTAAAATGTTTTATTTAAACCAAGCAGCTGCGTCCTGATGTTCCTTCATGGCGGGTTTTCTCCAGAACATGGTGACCTTTGTCTGACCTGGATCTTTGCAGAACTTTGAAGCTGCGGTCAAGCTGAACGTGTTGGTGGACGGACAGCCGTGGGACGACGCTCCAGACCTACAAGGTGAGTTCTGTCCCTCCCAGGTTGGACAGACGGGTGAGGATGTCCGTTTAACGCTGGTGTCCTCGACAGACGAGGAGGATCTGGATCTGGAAAGCCTTCTAGACGACACCATCCTGGAGACCACCAAGAGGCGGCGCCTCTACCCCAGAAGGATCCTTCCTCATGTGGTTCAGGCCCTGAAGGCCGAACGGAAAATCCTGGTTGGTTCATATTTCTTCTTTCCTCTGATTGGTTGATGTTTTCTAGAAGGTGAGCAGTCAGTCTGGGCCGGATCCCCAGGAGAACCGGAAGTTTCAGCCTCACATGAAGTGACCTTTGGGAGGAATGTGATGGTTCATTCCCAGTAACCCACTGGGTGCAGAAATAAAGGCTGATTTCTGCCTCTTAGTTCTGAAATCTAAATTCTGCTGTTTGTCTTTCAGGGCTTTTATAAAACCTCCATCCAACCTGAAGACATCCAGAAAGATCCGGATCAAGGTCAGCTCCGCCTCTCGTGTTTCTGATCTTTAAAAACCTCTAAAATAAATCTTCCACGCAAGATTCAGAGGAAAGTTTTCTTCTTAGATGGACCTGCAGTGCACACTGCCACCAGCAGAGGGCGCCCTTTACTCTGTTGGAAAACAATTTCTAATTTCTGCTTCATGACCTAAAATAGATCACATTTTTCATAGTTTTTGCTCAAAGTTTAAAGATAAATGTTTTTTTCTCTGGGCTTAAAATCCACCAGAGTTTCTAAGTTAGAAAAGTTAATAACACGTTTCTTTAAAACCAAATGAAGATAATAATTTTGTAAATGATGGTCCTGCATTACATCTGGGAACCAGAACTGTTCCGGGTCTTTCCGGATCCGTTCCGGGTCTTTCTAAGTCCGTTCCGGGTCTTTCTAAGTCCGTTCCGGGTCTTTCTAAGTCCTCTGCGGGAGGAACTGGAAGAAGCAGACCAGTGAAGTTTCACTGTGGCTGAACTGAAATCCTGAAACGTTTCGGCTCTTTTCTGTTTCATGACCAGAGCTCAGAAAGCAGCCGTGGCTGCAGGTTACCGTGGTAACGGGGCTCAGCAGAGACGGTTGCCCTGATTGGCCGTTTCCTGGGTCACCCAGAACGTCTCTGTGAAGCAGCTCAGGCCTCTGATGTCACCGGTGCAGAGCTTTCTGGACATGAAATCATCTGATGATTCTCC
>JAGKQL010000035.1:3279901-3295336 GCA_018398635.1 Cyprinodon brontotheroides
AAATGAAAAGTTTAAATCCCTTATTAAAGGGAGCGTCCGTATCTGATGGTCCCTGAGAGTTTGAACGAAGGCAATCAAATCATCGATTAATAATATCGGTACGTTTTCCAGGAATAATGTCGCTCTTTTGGTTTTAAAAGCCTTTTATGTTGGAAACGTCTTACGAAGTTCTAAAAAAAGCCGTCGGAACTAAGAACGGGAACAGAAACCCAGATTAGCTTAAAAACGATAAAGTCGCGCCTCATTGGGCGCCTGAAGTCCAGAGGAATAAAGATTTTTTTATACAGCTTTTCTCAAAAAATAAAAAAATCTTAAAGCTTTCTGGTGAAACTTCCTGGAAAATATTTCCAGGCTCTTTTTGAATTTATGGGCTGTGTCCTCTGAAGGACAATGACGTCATAGCGCGGCGCCAAGGTCTGGTTGGATTCTAAGAGTCCTCGTTATGCGACAGGACAGGAAAAGTTCCACTGGTCCGGACAGGAAGTTCCACTGGTCCGGACAGGAAGTTCTGCGGGTCAGGACAGGAAGTTCTGCAGTGCCAGTGTTGAACGCGCTTCGATCCTGCCTCTAGTTGAGCAATAGGAGACCTTTGCAGTCTGAGACCCAACAGAACCCTTTAAGCTCAGCTCCTAATTTCTTTTTTTAAATGTTTTTTATTTTCTGTAAAAACTAAACTGGTCTGTTTTTGTTTTTCTCGGTTCTTCGCTGTGAGGCCTGTGAACAGCTGGAGCAAAGAAACAGGAAGCTGCAGAGAGAGGTACTCACTCTATCATTTCATTCAGCATTAATGGTTGCCATGGAGACGAACCGTTTGACTAGAATCAGGCCTAAATAAAGATGGATCAGACCTTCTGGAAGGGATCAGACCTTCTGGAAGGGATCAGACCTTCTGGAAGGGATCAGACCTTCTGGAAGGAATCAGACCTTCTGGAAGGGATCAGACCTTCTGGAAGGGATCAGACCTTCAGGAAGGGATCAGACCTTCTGGAAGGGATCAGACCCTCTGGAAGGGATCAGACCTTCAGGAAGGGATCAGACCTTCTGGAAGGGATCAGACCTTCTGGAAGGGATCAGACCTTCAGGAAGGGATCAGACCTTCTGAATCGGGATCAGACCTTCTGGAAGGGATCAGACCTTCTGGAAGGGATCAGACCCTCTGGAAGGGATCAGACCCCTCTGGAAGGGATCAGACCTTCTGGAAGGGATCAGACCTCTGGAAGGGATCAGACCTTCTGGAAGCGGATCAGACCTTCTGGAAGGAATCAGACCCTCAGGAAGGGATCAGACCTTCTGGAAGGGATCAGACCCTCTGGAAGGGATCAGACCTTCTGGAAGGGATCAGACCCTCTGGAAGGGATCAGACCTTCTGGAAGGGATCAGACCTTCTGGAAGGGATCAGACCCTCTGGACCAGACCTTCTGGAAGGGATCAGACCTTCTGGAAGGGATCAGACCTTCTGGAAGGGATCAGACCTTCTGGAAGGGATCAGACCCTCTGGAAGGGATCAGACCTTCTGGAAGGGATCAGACCCTCTGGAAGGGATCAGACCTTCTGGAAGGGATCAGACCTTCTGGAAGGAATCAGACCTTCTGGATGTGACCCTGGTTTGCAGAGGTCCAGCTGGGGGCTGAGGTCTTCTAGATGCTTCAGCACCAGAAGCTCTGAGGACTTCCCAGGATCAGACCTTCAGTCGTGTGAAGGAGCCTTTCTAAGGAGCAGGGAGGATTTGAATATGAAGACATGCTTTGATCATCTGCTCCTCAATCACTATTAATACTGTGATAATAGATAGGAAGGAAGGAAGGAAGGAAGGAAGGAAGGAAGGAAGGAAGGAAGGAAGGAAGGAAGGAAGGAAGGAAAATCTTGGGGGCTATGGTAGCGGCGTAAGACCATCAGAATCTGAATGGATGAATGATGAATTTATGGATGGATGGATGAATGAGTGAATAAATGACTGGATGAATGGAGTGAATAAATGACTGGATGAATTAGTGAGTGAATGAGTGGTGAATAAGAAATTGGATGAAGAGTGAGTGAATGAATGAATAAATGACTGGATGAATGAGTAGAAGTGAATGACTGGATGAATGAGTGAAGTGGAAATGAGTGGATGAATGATTGGATGAATGAGTGGATGAAGGAGGAGTGAATGAGTGGATGAGTGGGTGAATGAAGTGGATGAATGAATGGATGAATGAGTGAGTGAAATGAGTGGATGAATGAAGTGAATGATAAATGGAGTGGATGAATGAGTGAGTGAATGAGTGGGTGAATGAAGTGGATGAATGAGTGAGTGAATGAGTGGGGTAGGAATGAGTGAGTGAATGAGTGGGTGAATGAAGTGGATGAATGAGTGAGTGAATGAGTGGGTGAATGAGTGAGTGAATGAGTGGGTGAATGAAGTGGATGAATGAGTGAGTGAATGAGTGGGTGAATGAGTGGATGAATGAAGTGGATGAATGCGCGAGTGAATGAGTGAATGAATGAAGTGGATGAATGAGTGGATGAATGAGTGAGTGAATGAGTGGGTGAAATAAGAAGTGGATGAATGAGTGAGTGAATGAGTGGGTGAATGAGTGGATGAATAGAAGTGGATGAATGAGCGAGTGAATGAGTGAATGAATGAAGTGGATGAATGAGTGGATGAATGAGTGAGTGAATGAGGGGGTGAATGAAGTGGATGAATGAGTGAGTGAATGAGTGAATGAATGAAGTGGATGAATGACGACGGCTCCTGTGTTTAGGCCCTCCAGCACCAGAAGCTGAACCTGCTGATGTTCCATCAGTGGTTCCTGGCTGAAGCTCCTCCCTCAGCTTCAGCCAGGAAGCAGCAGCCGGTCGCTCAGTGACAAACAGTCATGAGGATCAGATCAGCTCAGCCTGTTTTCAATAGATGCTGACTCAGCAGATTCAGCCTTTCATACACAGAAGCTCCATTGTTATGTATGACTCAGCAGTTCCTCGCTGGGTTTCTGCATGTATTCCCTGCGTTAGCGACCCACTGACCCGTATGGTGGCGAGTCCCTGTGGGTCTGAGTGGATCCAGTCTGCAGGACTCGCCCAGCACGCCGCTTCTGCTCCTCATGTGGCTTCCTGTCAGTCAGCTGCTTCTATCATCAGCCGCGTCTCCCGATCATCCTGATGATTCTATAGAAAGTCAGCAGCTTTCTGTGACGAAACCAAATGAATCATTTCAGGACTTTCTAAGCTGTGAAGCAGAAAGAGAGCAGATCACTGACCTTTTAGCTCCGCCCCCTGATGCTCTACATCAGACGCTCCAGAACATAGTGGCTGCTGTCTCTGTCCCAGAGGACCTGTCTCTGTCCTAGAGGACCTGTCTCAGTCCCAGAAAACCTGTCTCTGTCCTAGAGGACCTGACTCAGTCCCAGAGGACCTGTCTGTCCCAGAGGACCTGACTCAGTCCCAGAGGACCTGTCTGTCCCAGAGGACCTGACTCAGTCCCAGAGGACCTGTCTCAGTCCCAGAAAACCTGTCTCTGTCCTAGAGGACCTGACTCAGTCCCAGAGGACCTGACTCAGTCCCAGAGGACCTGTCTCTGTCCAAGAGGACCTGTCTGTCCCAGAGGACCTGTCTCAGTCCCAGAGGACCTGTCTGTCCCAGAGGACCTGTCTCAGTCCCAGAGGACCTGTTTCCTAAGAGGAACCTGCAACCTGAAGCTGGAGCAGGTGAAGCAGGTGAAGCAGGTGAAGGAGCACCTGCGATCAGTACCTGCGCTGAAACGGCGTCTCTGCTGGATGGAAACCCTTCTCCTGTGACGTCATCAGCTGCTCCTCCCAGAGAAGCTGGAAGTCTGGCAGTAAACAGAGGAACAGAAGCGCCCCTGCAGAGACAGAACTGAACCCACGCGGCTGTAGAAAAGTATCCCATCCCTTCAGATTCCGTGTTCTGATATTTCTCTGCTGTTATTAACTCAGGATTCATTGGATCCCTCTGAAACATTTTAGGGACGTTTCTAAAACCAGCTGACAGTGAAAGTTAGAGTTCTACCGGGCTGCCCCAGTCAGATCTATCTCTGCATCTGGAGGACGTTAAATAAATCTGAACCTTTTTTCTTAATAGAAATGCCCCAGCTTCCTAACTCCACAACCGTTGTCAGGGCAACCATGATGTTCTACATGGCATGAAGCAGGACCCGAAGCGGATCTGGTACCTACAGCGGTTCTCTGGACCTCCGTCCTGCAGAACCGGAAGCTGAAATCCTGGACGCTCTTCCAGGATCCGTCCCACAGAGACCCTCTGCTCCAGCCAGGTCTACTGGAGGAGTTTCCTGTTCTTCTCTCCATGTGTGGATAAAGGTTCCACCTGTGCTTCTCCACAGACCCGACCTTACCTGGACCCAACCTGCTGTTCTGTGCCTCCTTCATGCTGTGGGACGGGTTCTGTTGAAGTGATAACCTGGATTCTTTGGGTCCGACTCTAATAAACAAAAGAAGGTTTCATTTGAAAGCAGTTCTTCCTCCTCTTCCTCAGTCCGCTTCTGCTTACGGACCGGAACCAGAACTCTGTGGTTCTGGAGGTGAAGCCAAGCTCAGGGTCTCAGGCTGATGGAGAGCGACCCCTGCTGGCCGGAATAGAAACCACTCCAATCAAATCAAAACCGTTTAGTTGAAGATCGGTTTTATTCTAAAACTTCCTGAAGGAATCACAGCACAGACATCCCATAATCCCCCATAATCCCCCATAATCCCCCTGAAGGGTCCGGTCTGACCGCTGAGGAGCAGCTCCCAACACAGCCGCTGGGATTCAGAACGCGCTCGCTGGGACTCCATTTCCCAAGATGCACTGCTCCAAGCAGCACGGTCTCTTCTGAGGACAGAAATGTTCCTACAGATGGAGCCCCGGTCTGGGACCTGATGACGCCCCGCCTCCTCCGACGCCGCCTCCGACCCCTCCTCCTCCGCCGCCTCCTCCTCCGCCTCCTCCTCCTCCGCCGCCTCCTCCTCAGAGATCATTTCTGCAGCTCCAGCGGCGTGCTGAACGTCTCGTACACGTTGGCTGCAAACTCCTTCACCTGGTCGTTCAGCAGAAGTTCCTACAGGGAGCAGAAGAAGAAGGAGCACCTTTCAGGAGAGGAGGGGGACAGGGGAGGGGGACAGGGGAGCGGGACAGGGGAGGGGGACAGGGGAGGAGGACAGGTGAGGGGGACAGGGGAGGGACAGGGGAGGGGGACAGGGGAGGGGGACAGGGGAGGAGCCCCGCGAGGCCAGAAGGAGGTTTGAAGGAGCGGAGGCTACCTGAACCAGGAGGCTGGGAGTCTCACTGCAGACGGTGTTTATCTGGCCGTTGATGATGGGGATGATCTTAGCCAGCGGCAGACTGACGGCGGACAGGCTGGGGAGACATGATGACATCATCAGCACAGACACACCCCTTCAATTCTGCCTAGCAACAAACTCCTTCAGCTCTCAGAGGGAAGATGGAGACGCTCAGAGGGAACGCTGCAATGATCTGATGAGGAGGAGGAGGAGCTCTAAAACCTCCAGACCAGACTTTGACCTGTCTGACCTGAAGGAGGCGGAGCCAGGCTGCGTGTCAGTGGGAGACGTTACCTGTCCGGCCCAGAGGAGGCGGGGCGGTCCGCCGCAGGCAGGCGGAAGAACTCAGCCAGGTTGTCCAGGAGGCGGGAGAACGCCCGGTTCAGACACGTGCTCAGGACTTTGCTGAAATCTGGACTGAAGACAGAAACAAAGCTTAGACCTGCTGGACTCAGAGGACACGCGGCAGCGGGACGCCCCTACCTGTCCAACATGTCTCTGGTCTCATTCAGCAGTCTGATGGTCACCACGTCTTCTTCCGTCAGGCCGCACGCCTGCAGAGGACAGAAACAGGCAGAGTTAGGAGCCCAGGAGGACGTCCCACCGCAAGCCGGCGAGCGGCGTCCTCAGCCTGCAGCCACCTGGTCAGCTAGAGCGTCCTCAGCGTCCGCCAGCATGTAGGAGGACAGCGGACGGCCCGAGTCCACCTCCACCTCTGCTCGGATCCAGCTCAGCTGCTGCTCCAGCTCCAGCAGGGACAGACTCTGCTTCAGAGGCACCCTGGACAAGGACGGACAAGGACAGGACGGGAGAGGACAGGACATAATGTTCTCAGAGGACAGCAGGTTTTCTCCAGGTGAACTGAATGAGGACAGGTTGAGGTTTACCCCCCCAGGGAGTTCTGGACGGCCGCCTTCACCCTCCTGATCAGCTCCGTCAGACCTGCAGAGACACATGGAGACAGACGTCTGTGAGGACAGCGACCAGCAGGAAGTGGACTGAGGTCCTGGTGAAGCTCTCACCGTCTCCTAGAAGATACTGGATGCTGGACAGGTACTGCTGCTGGACGCCTGGAGGGGTCAGCAGAGTCTGGGGACAAACAAGGACACGTCTGTCCAGGTTCTACTGAACTGAAGACTCCTTTCCTAGACTCAACTCTGGAAGGAAGGAAGGAAGGAAGGCAAGGAAAGGAAGGAAGGAAGAAAGGAAGGAAGGAAAGATAGAAGGGAAGGAAGGAAGGAAGGAAAAGATAGAAGGAAGGAAGGAAGGAAGGAAGGATTGGAAGGAAGGATGGAAGGTAAAGGAAGGAAGGAAGGAAGGAAGGAAGGAAGGAAGGAAGGAAGGAAAGATAGAAGGATGGAAGGAAGGAAAGATAGAAGGAAGGAAGGAAGGAAGGAAGGATGGAAGGAAGGAAGGAAGGATGGAAGGAAGGAAGGAAGGATGGAAGGAAGGATGGAAGGAAGGATGGAAGGAAGGAAGGTAAAGGAAAGATAGAAGGATGGAAGGAAGGAAGGATGGAAGGAAGGAAGGAAGGAAAGATAGAAGGAAGGAAGGAAGGAAGGAAGGAAGGATGGAAGGAATGAAGGATGGAAGGAAGGATGGAAGGAAGGAAGGAAGGATGGAAGGAAGGAAGGAATGAAGGATGGAAGGAATGAAGGATGGAAGGAAGGAAGGAAGGAATGAAGGATTTGAAGGAAGGAAGGAAGGAAGGAAGGAAGGAAGGAAGGAAGGAAGGAAGGAAGGAAGGAAGGAAGGAAGGAAGGAAGGACACGATGGAGGAATGAGAGAGGAGCAGCAGCAGGAGGACAGCTGAAGGAGCAGCTCCTCCTCTTCCTCGTCACGCTCTTCCCCACAGAGTTATCCAGGTACAGGTATCCTCGATGATGTTCAGCTGGACCCTGAGCAGGACCACACCAGCATGCAGGTGCTGTAGACGGCCACCATGGTCCGGGTGAAGCCTGCGGACAGAAGACCAGCTCAGGACAGTGTCCCAGCGCTGGTGTCCCAGCAGCAGGACAGGAAACTTACTGATGATCTTCAGGTCCTCCCAGATCTCCAGCTTGTTGGCCGGTCTGTAAAGAAGGAGGAGAAATTGAGTCTGCAGGAGGTTCCACCATAAACCAGCAGCAGACCTCCCTGACGCTCCTCACTTTGTCTTCAGCAGAGCGGTCAGACTCTCCGAGTGGAGCTGGTTGATGATGGCGTCTCTGAGCGCAGGAAGCATGGACAGCACTGCAGGACAGAAAGGCAGTCAGGAAGGTTCCTCCCCGCTTCAGGAAGCCCTTCCTCCTCTCCTTACCGGTCATGTTGCACGTTCTCTGGTTGCTCTCAAAGTGGAACTGCCTCCTGGCCTGAGCGATGTACTCGCTCGCCTCCCGCTCCTGCACCTCCTGGATCTTCTTCTGAGCATATTTGCCCAGGAAGTAAACTCCTGGTAGGAGAGCAGCAGCAGAGCAAAGCTTCAGAGGAACATTTGGAGCAAAATCAACAAAAACACCTTTTCTCTCCAGCAGAAGCAATCTGTGATAAAAACAACAAACGCCACAAAGGCAGGAGGAACGCCACAGAGGCAGGAGGAACGCCACAAAGGCAGGAGGAACGCCACCGAGGCAGGAGGAACGCCACAGAGGCAGGAGGAACGCCACCGAGGCGGGAGGAACGCCACAGAGGGAGGAGGAACGCCACAGAGGCGGGAGGGCGGGAGGAACGCCACAGAGGGCAGGCGGGAACGCCACAGAGGCGTGGGAGGAACGCCACAGAGGCAGGAGGAACGCCACAGAGGGCAGGAGGAACGCCACAGAGGCAGGGAGGAACGCCACAGAGGCGGGAGGAACGCCACAGAGGCAGGAGGAACGCCACAGAGGCAGGAGGAACGCCACAGAGGCACATGGTCGTATGGAGGAACGCCACAGAGGCGGGAGGAACGCCACCGAGGCAGCAGAGGAGGAACGCCACAGAGGCGGGAGGAACGCCACCGAGGCGGGAGGAACGCCACAGAGGCAGGAGGAACGCCACAGAGGCGGGGAGGAACGCCACAAAGGCAGGGAGGAACGCCACAGAGGCGGAGGAACGCCACGAGTAAGGGAGGAACGCCACCAGAAGCGGAGGAACGCCCACAGAGGCAGGGAGGAACGCCACAGAGGTACTGTCACAGAGGCTGGAGAGGAACGCTGGCCAGGAGGCGGAGGAACGCCACCAGGCGGAGAATCACACAGAGGTAGGACGCACCAGGCGTGGAGGAACGCCACAGAGGTAGGCAGGACGTGAACATGGCGGAGTGACAGAGGCAGGTGAACGCCACCGTGAGGCGGGAGAACCAACGCCACAGAGGCAGTGGAGGAACGCCACAGAGGCGGGAGGAACGCCACCGCAGGCGGGAGGAACGCCACAGAGGCAGGAGGAACGCCACCGAGGCGGGAGGAACGCCACAGAGTGCAGGAGGAACGCCACAAAGGCAGGAGGAACGCCACAGAGGCAGGAGGAACGCCCAGAGGCAGGAGGCACGCCACAGAGGCGGAGGGGAGGAACGCCACAGAGGAGGAACGCCCACAAAGCAGGTAGTGAGGAACGCCACCGCAGGCGGGAGTGAACGCCACAGAGGCAGGAGAAACGCCACAGTGAGGCAGGAGGAACGCCACAGAGGCAGGAGGAACGTACCACCGAGGCAGGAGGAACGCCACCGCAGGCAGGAGGAACGCCACAGAGGCAGGAGTGAACGCCACCCAGGTGGGAGGAACGCCACAGAGGCAGGAGGAACGCCACAGAGGCAGGAGGAGGCAGCCACAAAGGCGGGGGAGGAACGCCACCGAAGAGGCGGGAGGAACGCCACAGAGGCAGGAGGAACGCCACAGAGGCAGGAGGAACGCCACAAAGGCAGGAGGAACGCCACCGAGGCAGGAGGAACGCCACAACAGGAGGCCACAGAGGCAGGAGGAACGCCACAGGGCAGGAGGCACAGAGGAAGCGCCGAGAGAACCAGGAGGAGGCGGGAGGAACGCCACAGAGGCAGGAGGAACGCCACAGGAGGGGCATACACGAAGGGGAGGAACGCCACAGAGGCAGGAGGAACGCCACAGGAGGCATGCGAGGAACGCCACCGAGGCAGGAGGAACAGAGGCCCACAGAGGCAGGAGGAACACCACAGAGGCAGGAGGAACGCCACTGAGGCAGGAGGAACGCCACCGAGGCAGGAGGAACGCCACAGAGGCAGGAGGAACGCCACAGAGGCAGGAGGAACGCCACAAAGGCAGGAGGAACGCCACAGGAGGCTCAAAGAAAGGCAGGAGGAACGCCACAGAGGCAGGAGAGCGCCACAGAAGGAGAGCCACTGGCCCGGGAGGAACTGCCACTGAAGAAGCGGAGAGCGCCACGAGGCAGGATCTCTGGATTATCTCTAAAGAAAAAAGACTCTTGGGGGTGCCTCCCATCCTCAGCGCTCCGTCATGGATGGATCTGCTGAGGCGAAATTATCCAGAGAAATCAGAGGAAAGTGATTCTCTGGTTTAGTTTTTCTCATGAAATCAAAGTTCATAGATCTATGAAGGTGTGATAGATCTGCAGATCCAGATCAAGCCCAAAAACCCAGAATGGAGCTTTGAAGAACCGCACTTTGTTCTAGCAGATCATAAAGGCCTGGTTATCCAGCAGTGTGTTTCCACGCCATGACGCCAGAGGACCAATCAGGAACCAGCTGTGGGTCTAGATACGGCCGAGGCAGTGAGGAAGGGGGGGCAGGAATGCACAAATATGGAGGGACATGGGTGATCCTGCCCCCATGGAAAAACGTTGAGAGCATTCTCACGCACCTCACTCTGCTTGCTTCTCCATCTTCACCTGGAGTTTTCAAAAACACTAACTTGCCCAATAAAGGTTTAGGAATTAATACTTAATTGCTAAAGAAAAATAGTAGCATTATTATTATAATATTAACAGCATCCATAAAACTATAGAAAGCAAATTAATCAACCTTGGTAGTTGGTAAAATGATAGAACAATGAAACTCCACTCAGAGGACAGAAGGTGGAAGCGTCTGGATTAGCTGATCAGGAAGGCCAGCTCTGATTGGATGCCCTCTGGACTCAGTGCAGGAGGTGGGAAACAGACGGATCCTCACTAAATGAACCCAACCCCCCATGCTGGTTCAGCTGGTGCTGAACTGGACAGCTCCTTCAGTGACAGACTGCTGCACCTTAAATGCACCAGGGGGCGTTATCACAGATCCTTCCTCCCAGCAGCTGGAAGACTCTAGAACCACCACTGTTCCCGGTAACCTCAACCAGTTCTTCCATTCATGCTGATTCTGCTCAGTTTTCTACCTTAGTCAGTTCAAATAACCTGCTGCTGTCATTCTGCACATCTCTGATGTTGCTGCTTATTTTCAATTTACTGTAAAATGTCCATAGCTGGATGTTGGTTTATTTATTCTCCAGTTTTATATTGTTAAAACACTTTACAGGATTTTATAGTTTATATTTTAACTCTTCAAGTTATTCTTATACATTTTTCTAAGGTCCAAATTTGTGTGACCATTTTTTTCTATAATCTTTTTGCTGCCTTTTGTTTTTTTTTTGCTTCCCCATTGAGGGGCAATAAAGGGATTTTCTATTCTATTCACTTCTAGTTTCTGATTTTAACTTTTAGAAATACATGTTCAATAAAGTGTTAGAAAATTAAAATATTCAGATCTTCTTTGGCCGAATTAAGCATAAAGTTTTCATATTTAAGTCAGAATTTTAAAAACACCATGCAGGTGCTTCTACTGTCCGGTTTTCCCTCATTAGTCCTGAATGCGGCTGTAAATAAAGGGACTCTGGCCTGTAGCTGCTGCTAGCATGGGAGCAGCTAGCACCCACCTCCGACCACAGCTCCGGTGAAAATCACTTTCTTCTTCTGTCGTTTGATAAAATTCCAGAGCGATGAAAACATCTTCAAACAGCTGAAAGTTTAAACATTAAAACCTCTGCGTAGTTTATAGCTCCTTATATCACACACATGTTAGCGGACTGCAGCTCAGCATTAGCATTAGCATGCTAGCCGTCGCTCACTAATCCCGCGACAAAACATCCGGTTTGACATTTCAAAATAAAGGGCCACTTTTTTATTCAATCAAACTTTGATTCACCGCCTAAGTTTAGATCTGAGAATGACGTCAGATTAAACAGCGTTTTTGTAAAATAAAAAGGCCGACGTGCCTAGAAGGCAGCCATCTTGGATCAGACCACAGTTCAGACAGCTGCTATCCAGAATGAACAGGAGGCGCCTTAGATCTCATTTTAATCCCAGGAAACAGTCAGAGATAAAATTACAATAATCTCTTCCATGTAAAAACCCCTTAAAAGACCAAAACTAATTTAAAACTAAACTTTCAGTTAAATTACAGTTTTATTCAGATTAAAAACTATTTAAACTGAACTCACACTGGATGAGATATGTGCAAAGTTATATATTTTGTAATTAAATATTAATTCGATAAACAAAAAGTTTTATGTTAATATAAGATTATGTTTTACTAATAATTTATATAGTATATTATTATTCAGTATCAGCGATGGACAGGTGGACCCTGCCTGTCGCCCGTAGACAGCTGGAGATGGATGGATTATTCAGTGTTTTTAACTATTTCTCTTTGATAATAAGCATTAAGATCTATAGAGGGAAAATTAGTTTGTAAAGTGATTTAGCAAAAGAGAGTAAAGTTATTATTGTTTTTTGATTGATTTTATGTTCATTTTTATTAATTCTTTTTCATTGTCAAGAGGTGATGGTAAAATTAAACTTTAATTTTTCTTCCAAAACTCAAAGATCTGATTCAACGGATGGCTCGATGACTCATCCTGGAGAAAAATATCAGCTGTGCTGCTGCCATCAACACACCTTTGTTTCTAGATGTTTGAGCTTGGCCTGTTGTTTCAGTATAGTCCCTGTTTCTCTGAAGCTGTGACTAACTGGATGTGCGCTCTCTTCATCCACTGACATGCGAGAGCTGGCTCGGAGCTCGTTTGCCTGGCTGTGTGTTTTCCTGGGCAGGGGAGACGCCTGTGGAGCTGGTTGACAGTTGCCTTTTGTATCTATGCTTCTTTTCTTTTTCATTAGCTTCTGTCTCCATGAACCCCAGTGGGTAATCACTCTAAGCAGATGGCCGTTCACACTACTGAGCCTGGTTCTGCTGGAGGTTTCTTTCCTGTTCAAAGGGTTTTTCCTCTCCACTGTCGCTACACCGACATGCTTAAGTAACAGAGGATTGCTGAAGAGTCAATGAGTCATTCTGCAAATCAGCTACTTTTCCCTTAGATAGAAAACTTTTGGAATCAATCTACGACTGGATGATCTGTGGTGAACTGGAAAGAGTATTGACCTGAGATGACATATGGAGTCTAATGAATTGGACTATAGAAATAAACTGAGACTAGAATTGGTTTGGGGCAGAAGGAATTAGACCTTACTCCCAAAAGACTGGCGCGCCTCTCTATTCCTCCTGTACGTGACAGTCAATGCAGTATCCTCTCTTATATTTATATCTATGTTAAATTACACCTGTTATACTTTCGCTTATTTCTGTATGCAAGCAGAGCTTTTATTTTGTGCATCACTCCACGCCGTTTCCGGTAGAGGCCTTACGTAGAGACGTCAACTTTACGTAAAGGAGCGCCATTGGTCGAGGTCCGTCCCAGATAATCTTCCCCAATTATTAGCGAAGCGAGTTTATTATGGTTCGAAAGTCATAATAATCCTGATTATAGTTTCTTTGCATTCAGACTGTCGCTGTGGAGCGACAGCAGCAGTCTCCATGGCAACAGAAGAGGGTCGTAAAGCCGAGCCAGAGGTCGTTTTTTCTGTAACGGAAGAAGAAATCAACCGTTGGATGTCTAGAGCTTTTGAAATGGTGAGTTTTAGTCATAAAATTCGCCACCTGCGTTTGTTTCTTTGGTTATTTGACATTTTTAAACCTCAATTCAATTCTTTGAACAGGAAGTAACCTTCCAGCAGAACCAGGCTCAACTGTTTGAAAAAGATTAATTGGTTAAATTTTTAAAAGATAAATCTGGAATTAGTTCAGATAGTTTATTTAGGGATTAAATTGTTTCGTTGTTCCTTCAGAAAGCTAAACTCAGGTTTAGCTTTCTGAAGCTGCCTCCTTGGTCCTGCTGGGAGACTGGATTTGGTCCAGGTTGACATGTCAGGGACCGTCCACTCCGGCCCTGGACGGTCCCTGACACGTCCACTCCGGCTCTGGACGGTCTCTGACACGTCCAAACCGGCCCTGGACTGTCCCTGACACGTCCAAACCGACCCTGGACTGTCCCTGACACGTCCAAACCGGCCCTGGACGGTCCCTGACACGTCCAAACCGGCCCTGGACTGTCCCTGACACGTCCAAACAGGCTCTGGACCAGATGAAGATAAAAGGGTCTGATCATTTCTGGGTCTTTGTGTCTGGTTCTGATTGTTTGGACTTTGTCCCCTTAATGACCGTCCGGCTGACTTTGTGTCTGCAGGCCAGAGACGCTCTGGACAACGGAGAGGTTCCAGTCGGTTGTCTGATGGTCCACAGGGACCAGGTGGTGGGGAAGGGAAGGAACCAAGTCAACGAGACTAAAAACGTAGGAAACAAAGCGTCTTCTTCTTCTCTCCCTAAAACCATGGACGTCGTCATGACAACGCCCCTGTCTGAAATGTTTCCAGGCGACTCGCCACGCTGAGATGGTTGCTTTGGACCAGGTTCTGGACTGGTGTTATCAGAAGAACCTGGACATGAGGAGCGTTTGCCGGCAGACGGTCCTCTACGTGACGGTGGAGCCATGCATCATGTGCGCTGCGGCGCTGCGCCTCGTCAGTATCCTGCATCCGTCGCCGTCTCACCATCAGAGACGCCGACAGGTGACCTGCGGGGAGCTGGGTTCAGGTTCAGGTTCAGGTTCAGGTTCAGGTTCAGGTTGGAGCTCATTAATGAGGCTTCATCAAGCTGTGCTAATTCTGACAGAATACTGACACCTGCTGGACATTTAAAGACACTACAGGCAGCAGATTGGACAGAATGAACTGAATAGATCTGATGACCTAGAACGACGACATCGTATTATTTCATATCTATGTTTAAATTTAAAATATCTTTGATATTTTTAGATGGAGCCAATAAATAATGTAAACATAATGTAACAATTTAAGGGAAGATGTGAATGAGGAAGCTTGTGGACTAGGATTTTAAATCAATTTTAATAAACTAAGAGTCGACTTGAAATTAACTTTAATTCTGATAAGTTGAATAACAGGAAAAGGAAAAGACGAGAAAATTAAAATAAAAAGGTTCCTTTTCCTTTTAGGCTCCAAAATTCTGGATAATTTTAATGATAAACTGCAAAAGATGAGACATTTTTTTAGCAGCTGCATCATGTTGACAGAAACGTTTAATCAGTCTGTTAGAAACGTCTGGATCGATCACATGACTTTAAGGAAACGACACGCGCACCGATGCAGCGTTTAGCTCTATGTGCTCCACACACGCAGCCACGCATCGCTGTTAACGGACCCATCCTCCTGGTAATGGTTGGGGTCGGGTGACCTTTGGGGTCAGGGTGACCTCACTGCGCAGATGTCCGGTTGTTGGTCCCTCAGCGGCGCTCAGATATCCCTCTGGTGGCGTACGGCTGCAGGAACGAGCGGTTCGGAGGCTGCGGATCGGTTCTGGACATCTCTACTGCAAACCTTCCCAACAGTGGGACCGCCTTCAGGGTCAGTGACCTCACTTCCTGCATTGAACCGTAGACTTTCTGCTCTAGATCAAACATGGGCTTTGACAGGATCTTTGTGTGTTTAGTGCGTTTCAGGCCACAGAGCACAGGAAGCTGTGGAGATGCTGAAAACTTTCTACAAACAGGAGAATCCAAATGGTGCGTTACTGATCTACACATTCTGTTTCTAGTTTATCTAAACTATTTTAGATTTCTAAACCAATTAATGGACATTGAGGTCCAATAGGGTGACCTTTAGGTTCTGAATGACCCTTTTTATTCTGACCCTGAATCGGATCAGGACCAAGGACAGAACCCGACCGGGTTCTGGGTTCTGTCCTTGGTCAGAACCCGGTCGGATCTGTCCTCGCTCAGAACCGACTGGGTTCTGTCCTCGCTAAGAACCGACTGGGTTCAGTTCTCGGTCAGAA
>JAGKQL010000035.1:3297261-3319217 GCA_018398635.1 Cyprinodon brontotheroides
GAATGAGTCGATGCAATCAGCTGGTTTTCCTTAGATAGAAAACTTTGAATCAATCTGACTGGATGATCTGGTTGATCTGGATCTATAAAGTGAGACTACATGATGTGAATATTGAGCTATAGAAATAGAGACTGAAACAGCAAAGCTTTTTATATATGGATTTGTGTCAGTGGCACCCGCGCTGTGGAGGAGGAGCATGTGACCAACGGAGCAAGAAGCAGTGATCATCATATAAAGTTCACTCTATAGTCCCGCTCCGTTCTATAGTGATGGAGGGATTTAGGGATAAGAGCCGAATCATTAATAATGTGTGCAGGAATAAAAATGTAAACATCACTCCTTTGTCAGAGAATCAGAAGGCTGCTGAATCCAGTCTGAGTAAAGCAGGTTCTTCCATGTAGGAATACACAGTCCTGAGTGGAACAGAAAGGCAGCAGCTCCTCCTGACAGGCTGAGCCGTTTCTCTGGGTTTAACAGAGAGTCACTGCTTCCTGCCTCCTGGACACCGTTTCAGCTCAGATCATCAGACTTCCCTCCATGAAGCTCCTCCTGCCGCCGGCCTCTCGGCTCTGGAATCCGCAGCTCTCTGCACCACAAACCCGACCGGGAACCGACTGGGAGAGAGACGGAGATAAATGGCAGTGTTTGGGTTTCATGAGGAGCATCCAGACAGTTACTGGGAGGGACAGTGGGTTCCATCCAGTCTGTCCCTGCATGTCCAGACATGGACAGGTCCGAGTGTCCATAAGGCTTCATCCAAAGGGCTGAATGTGGAAAAAATCTAAATCATTCCCAAACACCACGAGGTGATATATGCAGCACAGAAATTAAACCTTCCACAAATCCATAAATCCACTGAAAGGATCAGTCTGACCATCCGATCATTTGGACCCTTTGAAGGAACAGAAGACCCATTCAGGCTGTGGCTGGACATCAGGTAAAATTGGAAAAGGCTCCAGAAAAACCTCTCTGAAAGCCTTTGGAAAATTCTCTAGAAAGCTGGAAAGGCCTATATGGAAGCTTTGAGGCTTTTGGAAACGGAAAGAGCCTCTGGAAGCCGGAAAGGCCTCCCTGGAAGCGGAAAGGCCTCTGGAAGCCCGGAAAAGGCTTCTGGAAGCGGAAAGCCTCTAGAGCTGGAAGGCTGGAAGCGGAAAGGCATCTGGAAGCGGAGAAAGGCATCTGGAAGCCGGAAGGCCTCTGGAAGCGGAAGAGCCTCCTGAAGGAAGGAGTGCCTTTGGAAGCGGAAAGGCCTCTGGGAAGCCGGAAGGAAGCGCTTGGAAGCGGAAAGGCCTCTGGAAGCGGAAAGGCTTTTGGAAGCGGAAAAGGCCTCTGAAGCGGAAGCGCCTCTGGAGCCGGAAAAACTTTGGAAGCGGAAAGGCATCTGGAAGCGGAAAAGGCTTTGGAAGCGAAAGGCTTTTGGAAGCGGAAAGGCCTCTGGAAGACGGAAAGGCCTCTGGAAGCGGAAAGGCCTCTGGAAGCGAGAAAGGCCTCTGGAAGCCGGGAAAGGCAACTGGAAGCCAAGGCTTTGGAAGCGGAAAAGGCTTCTGGAAGCGAAGGCCAGGAGGAGGCATATGGAAGCCGGAGGCATATGGAAGCGGAAAGGCTTCAGGAAGCGGAAAGGCTTCTGCAAGCGGGAGAAGGCATATGGAAGCGGAAGGGTTCAGGAGGAAGCGAGAAGGCCTCTGGAAGCGCGAAAAGCTTCTGGAAGCTCGAAGGCATCTGGAAGCGGAAAGGCTTCTGAAGCGGAAAGCTTCTGGAAGCGGGAAAGCTTCTGGAAAGTGGAAAGTTTTCCTGGGTGGAGGTATCCTGCCATGTTAATCGGCGCCGTTCTCCCTCAGGCGGCATCGATCCGCCTGCAGAGCTTTTTCTGCAGCGAATCATCTTAGGATCACTCACTGTTATCCGGTTTTCCACTTACTTGATGCCCAGAATTCCACGTCTTCAGGGAGCGTTACCACATTTACATTTCCTGAAAGCTGGACTCATCTGCATAAATTTGCATAGATATTTCTGGAATCCCTCAAGTCAACTTTGTACTTAAATCCCAGCGGGAATGATATGGTGGACGGCGTTTACTGACGGCATGAAGGTAGCCTGACACGAAGACGCGCAGAGACGCCCGACAGCTGTTTGATCCTCGGTCGGAGCGGAAGAATCCGCCGGCTGTCAGCCAGGCGCCGTCAGAGCCCATCAGACGCATCAGCCTGCTTAGCTCACCTCGCCACGCTGGAAATGAAGGCAAAGAGCAGCGAAAGCAGCGACAAAGAGATAATAAACATTTGAGGTTTTATTTTTGTGCATCGGGATGAAATGAAAGATGACAGAAAATAGAAAGAATAAAAGTGAAAAAGACAGGAGCAGAAATGAAAGAGGAGAGGAAACGACAGACGGGAGGAGAATCAAAGATCTGAGCAGAGAAATGATTTTATCATCGAGAGAAGAAGAACAATAAAACATTTTTATTTCAACTAATTTATTATTGATCAGGAAATTAAATCTCATTGGTTATTATTTCTATTGTCTTTATTATTTCTATTGTTCTGTTTAATTATTAGACAGTTTTATATTTATTAAGTCGTTCATTCATTTAGTCTTATTGCAAGTAGAGCTGCAACTAATGATTATTTATTTAATCAATTAATTTGTTGATTATTTTTATTTATTAATTAATTGTCGATAGCTAAAGGCTCCTTAAAGAAGATATTTTGCTAAATCAAACCAGGAGAATCTAAAAACTTTTCATCTGAGTTCTGGATTTATATATTTTTTTATCTTAAATGCAAAATGTTTATATTTTTCTTTTGCAATCTTGGTATAATTCCTGCTCTAATCTCTCAGCTAAATGCGCGTTTTACCGTCTCTATACTTCATTAATTAACCATTAATTGATTAATAAACGATTATTTCAATAATGGGGATTGTTTTGGCCTTGATTGAAAGAAGGAATTATTTCAGATTTGTTTATTTATTGCTTTGTGATCATTTTGTTCTCTTTTCATTTTTCAAAGAAATAAAAAAAAGTCCAACATTTAAAAAAGAGTAAAAAATCAGATTTTTTCTGTCTGTGAGAATCAGCCTGAGATCATTAGAAGGAAACTTTTCTTTTCTTTGATTTATTTTTCTAATGGAGGAAAAAATTCACTAAAAGATGAAAATCTTAAACTTTTTCAGACATGAATCAGAATTTTCCACCATTAGTGGATTTTTCTGTTTGGTCTTTTTCTAGAATAATCTCACATGTTGAATTCAGACATCAACATTATTTTAAAAGAAACCAGCTTGAAATTTAATATAAAACACGTCCAGATTATATTGACCGTTATAAAAGCTTCCTATGTTTATCCTCTGATTAAATTATAATTATTTTATTACATTAAATGTTTGTTTTCTGTAGCAAACTGTGGAATATTTCAAACTTGCTTTAAATAAACAAGATAAGAGAATTTTCAGAAAAAACTCTGTTAAAGTTTTGGAGATCAGAGTTTATCGACTAGCTGGTTGATGGTTAGCCTGTTAGCCTGTTAGCTCAATTAGTTTTAATATCGCAGTAAAGAAATAGAAAATCAATATTCAACAATAATTATACTTAATAATCCCTGCTGACAAACTTTCCAAACAGTAACTAAACATAAGATTTATTTACGATGGTAATTTCTTTTTAACTTATGTTTTATTTTACAAAAGTTACTGAATGTAAACGTATAAGAATCTAATCTCAGACTAAAGAAACGTCACATTTCTGGGTTTAAATTAGATCATTTTCTTGCTTTTCATTAAATCCTAAAAGGTCATGCCATACAGCGCTGGGATTTTGGCTAATAGCGTTTTTTCCACACTAATAACTTCCTCTGTGTTTATTTTCAGTTCTTTAACGTTTGCATTTATTTCTCCTGATCTAGTTTCCTCGTTTCTAAGTTCATCTTCATTAGTCTTCCTCCTTCAGTCTTCCTGCTGCTCCTGTTTTTCTCCTTTCTTCTCTCAGCATCTGATTGTTGTTTGTGGATCTTCCAGTTTTAAATCTGCAATTATTTCCATATGTTTAACTTTTTATCATCTTCAGAGGAATAAATGTCAAGAAATGAGAAAAGGCAGGGGGGCAGGAAGAGCAACCTGCAAGGATGAAAAATGGAAGAGAAGGAATCAGGAAATGAGTTTGAATCTGGATGTGAATAAATGAGAGAGGAGAGGAAGGAGGGGAGGAGGAGGGAGGGAGGGAGGAGGGAGGAGGGAGGAGGAGGGAGGAGGAGGAGGGAGGAGGAGGAGGGATCGGAGCGAATGGAAGCAAAGGAAGATAACGGAGAAACGGAGCTGATTTCACCGACGGCGGTCCAGAAAAAGACTTTCAGTTTAAAGCATCGATCAGACAGCAGCTCTGGATGCGACAGCAGGAGGGAAGTTTGGTAGCTTTCAGTTTAGGAACGCCTTCTGCATGGAAAAATAAGGATTTTCCAGGCTGGAATAAAAAAGATTCCTTAATTCTCCTTTTCAGGGTCTAAATCTATTGGTTCACAGTTTGATGCATGGATTCACATCCATCCAGATCGCATTCTGTCTATCCGTCCATCTATGCATCCCTTCCTTTCATCTCGTTCACTAATGAAAACCCGTGAATTTCAGGCTTGAACTTTTGTTTTAATAATTTAAGTATAAGCTTTAAAAATCAGGAATTTTCCGAGCTTTTATTCCCTCTCTGAGAGATAAACGCTTGGAGTAAAGAGAGATGGGCTCAGGGGCGCTGCCAGGAATTTGGGGCCCCATGAAAGACATTGCATTAATACCCCCTATAAAAAAAAATTATGCAAGCTTTAAAACTGCTATAAAAATGGACCAAACCAAATGTAATGTTTACTGTCCAATTTCAACAAATGAAAATGATTAACTTTAAACTCTTACATTAAAAATCTTTAAAATTTACATTAGAAAATCTTCCTCTTAAAATAATAAAAGCTTATTTAGAACAAAGGAATAAATTTATCTTTTTATAAACAGAAAAAAGAAAATGGGTTTTGGATTTTTTAAAATATTCCTATTTTGTTTGGCTATAAATTTAAATTTAAACATTTTATTTTTTCATTCATTTTTACCTATAATGACAATAATGTTCAATATATTCATGTGTTTTGTTTTAGCTGTTTAATCCTGAAAGATCAGGAAGGAGGCGGGTCATTTATTTTACTGCAGGATTTTCTTTTTATATGTGAAATATTTAGTGGGATAAATCATTTCTTCTTCTTTTGGGTTAGGGTTAGAATGGCTAGCCCCGCCTTCATAAGTTTAGTGAGAGGATTCTTTTCCCCCTTCCTGTCAGTAAGCAGACGGAGCGACCATGATCCTGCTTCTCCAGCAGATTTAATTCCTGCAGCCTGGAGGCTTGACTGCTGCAACGCCCTGAGCGCTAACCGCCATTAGCATGTGCTAATCCCAACTGACTGGACTGACAGCAAGCATGAGCAGCTAGCCTTCAACATCTAATACCCTGAGAGAGAGCTAGCGTGGCGCTAATCAGCCCTAAAGCTTTGCATGTGGAGTTAGCTCCAGAGACGGCTAGCTAATCCAATGCTAATGCAGAAACAAACTCAATCCTCCGTTTGAACCAATATGTCAGAAAACTGGGATGAAGATCAGCAGAGAGAAGAGATTAAAGAGGAGAAGTTTCTCATAACGACTGAAGCTAACCGTTATTTAGCTAATTGATTAATCGCTCCATTATTGTTTTGATTAATCCATTAAGAGTCGATAGTCAAACGTTCCTTAAAGGAATTTCTTACAGAATCAAACCAGGTGAAACTAAAACCCTGCATGGAGCAGATTAAAGGACTTAAATGTTTAATAGATTCCAGATAAGGATTAATAAAAGAGTTAATTCTTATTTAATAGATTCATGGTTTCCGGATTGTTCTGTCAGCTGCACAGATGAAGTTAAGGACGGAAGAACGAGTGAAAGTGTCAGACACGATGAAACGGCGTGTTTGAACCTCCCAGACCCCGACTGTTTCCTGCGTGAGGACAGGAAATGATGTCATCTGGTCGGGTCACAGAAATATCTCAGCAGCTCTCATGTGTTGGTCTCTGTTTGCTCGGCAGCCAAGCACCTGCTGCTCCTTCTTTCTCTCCCATTTCCTCCTGCTCCTCCTCCTTCCGTCCCTCCCGTTTAGAGAGGAAGGGCGCCGGCATCAGCTCCAATCTTTCCATGGCTCCCTGCTTCAGGCAGGAAGCCACCGAGCGCCGCGGCGAGCCACCTGTTCCTCCCTGACAGGGACCGGCGCTGGCGGAGAGGAAGGCCAATGAAAGCCAGGATGAGGAGTAGGAGGGAAAGAAGGCAGCGGATTAGGATTAGGAGAGGAAGACCGGAGAGGAAGACTGGGAGAGGAAGACTGCAGAGGAAGACTGGAGAGGAAGACTGGAGAGGAAGACTGGGAGAGGAAGAATGGAGAGAGAAGACTGGAGAGAGGAAGACGGGAGAGGAAGACTGGAGAGGAAGGCTGGAGAGGAAGACTGGAGAGGAAGACTGGAGAGGAAGACTGGAGAGGAAGACCGGAGAGGAAGACTGGAGAGGAAGGCTGGAGAGGAAGACCGGAGAGGAAGACCGGAGAGGAAGACTGGAGAGGAAGGCTGGAGAGAGGAAGACTGGAGAGGAAGACTGGAGAGGAAGAATGGAGAGGAAGACTGGAGAGGAAGACCGGAGAGGAAGACCGGAGAGGAAGACTGGAGAGGAAGACTGGAGAGGAAGACTGGAGAGGAAGACTGGAGAGGAAGACTCAGAAAGATCAAACTAAATCAGGAGGAAAGATGAAGATCGATGGGAGAAAAACGCCAATAAAAAAGGAAGGAAAATGGCCGACAGCCAGAGACTACATGAGAAAATCTGGAATCTTCTCATAGCTTCAACATTCCAGACTTTTCCAAACTCAAATATTTACATCTCCCATTCTGGACCAGCATGAACAAAACTAGTTGTTTCTGGTGTAACTGGTGGAGGACCAGTAAACCCAGACGTCACCAACAGAATGATGCGGAATGGATGCATCGCTCTGCTTCCTGCAGGCGGTCTGCATCTTCCAGAGCAAGAGAATTCAGCAGACTAGCTTCACCTCAGATCCAGGACTTTTAATCCAGGGTCCAAACCGTCCAAACAGGA
The DNA here is from genome assembly GCA_018398635.1 of Cyprinodon brontotheroides. NCBI lineage: Eukaryota > Metazoa > Chordata > Actinopteri > Cyprinodontiformes > Cyprinodontidae > Cyprinodon > Cyprinodon brontotheroides. The sequence continues at coordinate 3,304,400 of JAGKQL010000035.1, forward strand.
CTAAACACTGGAAAACAGGCCAAGCTCCAGCAGCACAGCTGATATTTCTCTCCAGGATGGAGTCACAGTCAGAAAGAAACAGGTCTACACTGGAAAACAGGCCAAGCTCCAACATCTAGAAACAAAGGTGTTGATGGCAGCAGCACAGCTGATATTTCTCTCAGGATGGAGTCACAGCCAAACAGGAACAGACCAGATGAAGCTACTATGAGAAAAAGCAGAGAAGGCAGAACGTTAGAGATTGAACTAACAGATTCTGCAGAGTGGGAGAATAGAGATAGAATGAAGCAGAATGATGAAAAAAGGGGTCCCTATGTCCTCCAGCAGTCTAAGCCTATAGCAGCAGAACTATAGAGATAGATCAGGATAACCTGAGCCACTCTAACTAGAAGCTCTATGTTGGGGTCTATAGAGGTGCGTCGTCACCAGTCGGATTATAAACTGCTGACGTTTTGCCTCCAGAGTTCAGCTTCTGCTCCTCTACATCCTAAAGGTTCTGATTAGGGGTGTAAATCACACACCCATCATAGCGATTCGATTCAGTATCGATTTCCTGACCCAACGATTGATTATTTTAGATACTCAAGAAGAATACACCATGATTGATTAATGGGTTTCATTTTTTAATTTTTTTTTACACCTAACAGGCTAAACAAAGTTTCAAGTTTGAAATAAATCAATGAAAGCTGTAATATCGTTATGAATGTTTTTTTTTTAGAAACAACAGCAAATAACAGAAGTAGAAAAGTTGCATCAAAAATACTGCACATAATCAGTGCAATGAGTGCAAAGCAATACCTCGGCTCCAGGCGTCCGCCCCCTCCACAGGCGGCTCCGCTGCTCCTCTCTCAAATTGTGAACTTCGTGAAGTTTGACCCGCTAGAAGAAGCGGGTGCGCGAGAACGCTGGGACCCTTTTTCCACCTGGATCTCCGCTCTTTTGGCCCTCATGTCCCTCCGACCGTGGGACTAAGTGCGCCCCCACTTCCTCGCCACCTCGGCGATATCTAGACCCCTGGCGTGTAGCACAGACCACGCTTCAATATTGAGCATCATTTAAAAATGTCTGTGTCAAGCTTCACTGCAACACACTGCTATAAGAGTATAACCAGGAAGCGGCGGTAGGAGGTAAAATAGGTTTAAGCGCCACCGCAGCACGGGGAGGAGAATTACGCCCAGGAGCAAATTGATAAAAATAGACCGGAGGAAAAAAACATGAATCGATTCTTTGCGGACGTATCGATGCATGGATCGTCGGCTGTTGGATTGATGCATCGATACAAAGCGATTATTATTTACACCTCTTCTTTGATGAGGCGGTTCTGACTGGAGTCTGATCCTGAGGATGACCTCATCATGGCGCCCAGCGAGTCATAAGGAAATACCTGCATCGTCAGCGTAGAGTTTGATCTAAGAAAGGCAGGGAGAGAAACAGGCGGGATAGAACTTTCCTCCCACAGGAAAAACGGAAAATTATTTAAAGGTAAAGTTGATAAATAACTGCAGCCCAGATTTCTAAGAGCAGCAGGATTATCCAGGCTTCATGTGAGAACAGGAGGCCCAACACAGAAAAACTACAAACTCCTGCAGGATCAGAACTATTCTGGAAAGAACATAAAATATTAGAGACGTTTAGACGAGATGAGGAAGTACTGATGATGACGAGCTGTTGTAGAATAATAAAGCTTCCAGACGTGAAGCTGCTCACAGACAGATGATCAGCTAAGATCAGAACGCTGCCTGCAGAGATGCTCACCTCCAGAGCACGAGCAGGAAGCGTGCAGGCTGCAGCGCAGAGCTGGTATTTGCATGAGGAATGATGCGGAAGCAAAACCAAAGCTCTTTATTGAGCCGCGCTGCTGTTCACACACACACACACACACACACACACACACACACACACACACACACACACACACACACACACACACACACACACACACACACACACACACTCTGCTTTCCATCCCATTTGAATGAACAAACAAAGAGGCCAAGCAGCTCTGGCAGCTCAGAGGAAACGGGAACCAAACTAACTGCTGCTGCGTCTGCAGCCTTCATCTCCCTCAGCTCCACCTCATCTCAGCCATTTTCACGCACCTCTCTCTGTTTAATGCTGCCTGATGCCGTCAAGGCCGCAGGTGGTCACCATGGTAACAGGACATACACATCCTCCTCTCCTCAAGGCTTCCTATCTGCTGTGGGAGGAAGCGATCCTGTCCTCCTAACCCAGCAGAGCGCGTCCCGCTCCGATCCTTCTGTTCGCAGCACTTTGCTTTGTTTGCAGGGACCAACAGCGGTTGCCATGGTATCCGCGGCTCCATCTGCTTCTCATTTTCTTCGGTTTCATTTTTAGTTTTCATGTGCTGGGTTTGGACCTCGGGTCATCCAGGGTTTGTTTTCCACATTTTCTGACTGTTTTAACGATGGTGAAACATCCCAGTCCTGCTCCTGCAGCCTCAGGTCTGTCTGACGGACCGAGTCCAAGTCTGAACCAGAACCCATGAGTCAGTAGAACCGAGACGGACAGACTGGGAGGGACTACAGAGATTAAACTGGTTAGACTGGCCACGGGCTGCAGACCCTCAGCTCTTTCAGATGTTAAAGTTTCCAGAGATGGACGGAGCTCCAAACGGGTCCTTCTGGTTCTGTTAGGGAGACCTTCTGGGCCTCCAGAACCACTGAGAGGTTTGGACCGGGATCAGGTTGCTATAGAAACCAGACAGAACTAGTTTGATGAGGTGGAGCGTCATGGTGCTGGAGGCAGACAGAGGATGGCGAGGAACGCTGGGACCAAAGAATGAAGCCAGAACCGTTCTGATGATCTAATGATCCACGCCGCCATGCAGTCCCTGCAGCCTGCAGCCTCCTCCGTCCAGGAGAAACCTCCTCCAGGAGGTTCAGGAGGAGGAGCAGCTCTCCTCAGAGGAGGCGCTTCTGTCACCGCTCCACAGGGAGCTTATTTATAAACCCTCCAGAAAGCCGACCTGTCAGGGACGGCGGCTCACTGCTGGAACGTATTTTCTACCTGCCTCTCTGACATCATCACTGTGATGACATCACTTCCTGTTGACACTGCTAGCTCCTCAGAACCCTGCCTGATCAGCAGCACCTGTTCTCAGGCTTGAAGGCAGCAAAGGTCAAAACGGCGTGGCCTTTGGTGGGCGTGGCCTCCTGCCTCAGACTGGGAGCTCTGAGCACGCTCTGCAACCGCCGACGCTGCACTTCCTGTGCGGGGAGAACGTCTCTGCGCGCACGGCGGCGGCCGGCCTGCAGGATGAGGCGCTGATAGCGATCTCTGCTTTACATGATCTATTTCTGTGCACACGGCGAGGCGGACCCGGGGCGGCAGGGGCAGCGCCTCACAGAGGGAAGGAAGGGAAGGAGAGAGGCAGGGGGGCAGGTTCAAGCAGAACCTCCAGAAGGTAGGAACCACCTGCAGCCTTGGTTCCTCTCCTGGTTCTACAGGTTCAGTCTATTTCTATAGAGCTGATCTAGATCTTCTCCTTTCAGAGACGCCTCATCTAGATCCTCCTCAGACTGCTTCAATGTTTCCATCTGAGGAAAACTCCTGAGTGGAACATGAAGAACCGAGGAGAAAATATGAGACGCTGAAATATCTGAATGAAATGTTGTGAAAAGTTGAACCAAAGATTATTTTCCCTTAAAAATAATAAAATGAAATAAAATCAAAGATGTTCTCCAAACCGGCCGTTTGTCAAATCAGCAAAGGCTAAAACATCTCCATCCCATCATGTTGCTGGAGTCTGAAAAACTTTTCTCCAAACATTAAATCCCAGAACGTTTCAAAGCAAACAGACCCTGAAACAGAGACTAGTTAATCCTAAACCTCAGACTAAATCTGAGCAGAGAGTCTGCAGGTCAATGCAGCGACGAGGAATGATCTGATCTATTGGAGAAACCAAACAACCTCTCCACAGGACGCATGACCCAACACAGAAGAGCGCCCTCCTCTGGACAAGACTCTGCAGTACATCTACACCTGATGGACAAAGGACATTCTTTGGAGGACCAGAATGTCCACATTTAGGACAAAGAAGACAGGTGGTTAGAGAGGAAGGAAGCATCTATGTTAAGAGAAAAACCAACTTTAAACAGCCGCTATCATCACAGCTCCAACCCCTTTACAGGAGAACAGAAGGCCTCCCCTATTCATCCAGGCCAACTATTCCCTCCTAACGACCCCCTTTCAGAGACATAGACAGGTATGGGGCATTGCAGGCTAACAAAGAAGCCAAGCGACCCCCATTCCAAAGGGGGGACCCGTTCATCCGTTTCTATTTGCATGTTTTCTAAAACTAAAACCAGGCTTGTTGTTGCTGCTGGAGTTCAGGTCCTGACGACCGAGGAACAGAAATAACACGATAATCTTAATAAAGCTTTTCGCTAACTTCCTGTCTGTGACCTCATGGCGGCATTAATGTGTCCTGATTGCTGCCATCAGAAGCGTCCTGCTGTACGAGTCCTACCTGCTGCCGCGGTCTGTCCTCTGGTCCGAACCATGGAGTCCACGGCCAGCCACCACTAAAGAGAAGCAGAGCGCCGTTAGCAGAGCTTCATCGTCCGACCGGTGAAGAGTCACACAAACAATAATGATCCAGAAAGATTGGTTAAAAAGAGAGACCACATGATCTAATCGACGTCTACGTTCAGGTGAGAAGCCGTAATGCTCGTTAAAAACTGGGTTTGTAATGTCTGTTATTGAACTAAAGACAAAATCAGGCCGACAGCCAAATTTTCAACAAACTATTTCTGGAGTAAATCCAGACTCTGATGGAGACACAGCTGGGTGACGTCTGGATGACGTCATTTAGACAGTTTCAGAAAAGTCAAAGTTAATCAAATGGTTTCAGCTGCTTTTCTGATGAAATTCTGAAATAAAACAAAAGTTTTGCTTTTTCTCCTTTTTTTTAAAGTTATTTTTCACTTTCCTATTTTAAAGAATTGCACTTGTTTCCTCTTTTTGGGGGCGGGCTTTCCTCTGGACTGAGAAACAAAGACACCAGACTGGAAGCAGGTGTGAGTGGAACCAACTAGAAGGAAGCCAGTGGGAAAGGAAACAAGCACCAGGGGGCGACAGAGAGCAACTAAAGAACTAAACACTGTAGAAAATAACTACAAATACAAAAAACTAAGAATTAACCCAAAGAGAGGGCAGAACCCTGACAGGGCCCCAGGGACCATATGGAAGGGGCCCCAGGAACCATGTGAAAGGGGCCCCAGGGACCCTGTGGAAGGGGCCCCAGGAACCATTTGGAAGGGGCCCCAGGGACCATGTGGAAGGGGCCCCAGGAACCATTTGGAAGGGGCCCCAGGAACCATTTGGAAGGGGCCCCAGGGACCATGTGGAAGGGGCCCCAGGAACCATTTGGAAGGGGCCCCAGGAACCATTTGGAAGGGGCCCCAGGAACCATTTGGAAGGGGCCCCAGGGACCCTGTGGAAGGGGCCCCAGGGACCATGTGGAAGGGGCCCCAGGAACCATTTGGAAGGGGCCCCAGGAACCATTTGGAAGGGGCCCCAGGGACCCTGTGGAAGGGGCCCCAGGGAAGTTGTACCCAGGGCCTCCACTCATGGGGCCTTTGATCAGGTTCCAGGAACATTTGGTCTGAATCTCTACCTTTAGACTCCGTTAGCGGCGACGCTCTGGAGGCTCCTAACCTTCTGAAATCATCTCTCTCTCTTTCTTCTTCTCTGACTTTCATCTCTTGGTTCCTCAGAAGTTTCGGTTTTGTTTTCCTCTCAGCTTTGGCCTCGTTTCATCCTCTGATATTCCTGCGCTCCTTTTCTAGAATGAAAGCTGCAGGAATCCTTCTCCTCCTGAAGGATCCAGTTCAGCGGATCTGGAGGACATGGAGAGGTTTGATCTTTTTCCTCGCAGAGCTTCTCCAGACGCCGGCAGGTCTGCAGGTCCTACGTATAAAAGTCATGAGTCAAAGTGAGCTTCTGACATGAAGCGGCTGCAGCAGTTTTCTGGATCTGCTTTCGTTTCCGTGGGCGAAGCTTCACATCGTTCTCAGTTTCACTGGAAGGTGGCGGCACCAAATAGCGGCGGCAGATTCTGAGTAACAGCGAGGCTGCTGGGAACGGCGGCCTGATGATGGCTTCCTCTGACCGAACAGGTTCAGACTCAGAGGGACTCGGTTCTTCCAGCTCTGACTCCAGAAAGAAGACCATCTTTAGGAGGAGCCAATCAGGATCCGCCGCTCATCAGGGGGACTTTTTGGCCCCAGTTCACTTGGATTCACCGTCCGCCATCATCTGCAGCTCCTCTCCTGACCCACGCCTTCATCACAGCGCCTCCTTTAGCCGCTCTGCTAACGGCGGTTTAAGCTAAAGCTGGACTCCTGCTCAGCCGGAGCTACAGAGACGTCTTTATTTACCTCCTTAAAGCTGTGGTAACCTTTTTCTCCTGAAGCTCTTTTAGTTTTTCCGTCTTTTGTTTCATCAGGAGATAAATCTCCAGTACTCGTTATCAGAGTAATTTTCACTCCTCAGTAGAAACTGTTCAAAGCGGCGCAGCTGGAACTCTGATGCTACGTTCACACCTAAAGCAGCAGGAGCAGCTGGTTTACAGGCAGAGTCAATGGCTGAAGCGCATCAAGGCGCAGCAGAACATCCCAGCTGAAGCGGCGCGTCGTGAGAGTTTGAGCTTCTGCCATTTTATCTGCTGGACGCCGCCGCATCGACCAATCAGAGCAGCTGATCTGGGAGCTGGCAGGGGAGTCAGACGCAGCGCTGCTGATGCAGAGCGCTATGATCACTCCTCTGAAACAGTTTATTAACGCCTAAATTAACTTCAAACGTAGAAACCTGCCGGCAGAATGTGTTCAGCTGCTGGCTCCAGGTCCGGCGGACCTCAGGGATCCGTACTGGAGTCTCTGGTGTTTCTGCTGTCGCTCAATCCCACGTCTCCTTTAAGTTAGAGAGCTGGAACCTGTGAAACATTTCATGTTTTAAAAGTTACATTTTCAGACGCCTAAAATCTTTCCTACTTCTCTTTTTTCCAGGTTTTATTGTCATTCCGTCACCAGAACAGAGCAACTAAATTCCCTCTCTGCATGTAACCCCTCCCCTCGGGGGGCAGCAGTAACCCCTCCCCTCGGGGGGCAGCAGTAGTGCTTTCCTTAGACAAACATGGATGCCTCCAGTAAAGCACAATCACATGAAAATGACTCTGAATTAAAAACACTGATCATTTATTGAACAGGATGGAATCATTTCAGATTTAAAGAACTTTCAGAAGTTTGGAGTCTGAGTGTGACTGAACTTTTCCTTTAACTGGATGCTTTAGTGGAGCGGATCTGGATCTGAGCGAACATCGATGATGTCATCCAAGCTGAGCTGGAGCGGGAAACCTGGGAGGAAAAGCGACGGCGGCTCCGGTCGTCCAGGATTCAGCTCCGCTCTCTGATGCAGGAAGGATTCCTGGAAAAACGTCTCCGTCTGCATCGCCATGGGAGCTGACCTCCTTTGACCTCATGGCTCCTTCCCTCCTTCCCTCGCTTTTATCTCCTCCTCTCCTTTCCTTCACCCCCCCTAACTGGTGGGCTCTCGGCGACGGGATCCGGTGTCGGCACACGGACACGGGTTCGACTGGAGGAGTCTGAGACGGGCGCATGAGGACAGGCGGGGTCCAGGCGGCCATGTTGGGAGCAGGAGCTCCTTTTTGTTCCCTTTTCCTGCTCTGATCCTGAGTCTCCTTCTCTTCCAATATTCCTTCTCGGATTCTGCTTCTAGAAGAAAATCTGACCGGTTTGGGATTCTGGATCATTTCTTCATTTTTTCTGTGACGTTAAATAAAGATATAAATTCCAAACTTTATACATAAGATTTGATTTTGATCTTTTTATTTCTTGCTTTGATTATTTTCCAGGATTTCATGTTTTGCTGTTTCCCTTTTTTCCACTCGATGAATCTTTAGCGATAACAAAGATGGCGTCCATGTAGGACTCCTCCCCATTTGAAGGAGATAATTAACAGATAAAACTGTCAATCAAAGGTGAAACAGGAGGAGGTGATAAATTATAGGAGCAGAGGTCATGACCCCAGCGTGATGCAGCAGGAGGGAACATCTCTAAGCTGTTGGTTCTGCAGCGAGAGCTTCAGGATCGCCTCCCAAACACACCTACAGGTGGTGCTGAAGCCCGGCGGTGCAGCACGCCATGCAGCACGCCATGCAGCACGCCATGCAGCGCGTCTGCAGCTGTGATGAGCAGAGATCCTGGACAGCAGATGTTCAGCCAAGCAGCTGCCAGCGAGGTGGGAGGAGCCTCTGCTCATGAGGAGGGGTCAGACGTGAAGCAGGGCGGCGGCTTAGCGAGCAGCACCTATGGAAGCTTTAGGTCCCTTTGGACAAATCCTGATCCTGGGAGAAGGTGAGCAGACTGCAGATCCTCACAGGAGAAGAACCATCATAGAAAACCAGACCAGAAGCTGTTAAACCTGATCAAGATTAAAGTGTTTAGCTTAAAGGCTGCAGCAGCTCTGAAGCAGGGTGGTGGCAGCAGCATGCTGAGGGGCTGATCTCTGCTGCCAGAGACACTGATGCTTAAACCGCGTTCAGTAGAGAGGAGCTCCACCTTCCCCTCATTAAACCCCCAGCAGGACGGCGACCCAAACACACCCAGACGGGTCTAACAGAACCTGCAGGAGAACCTGCTGGTTCTGCCTGGAGGGGGGGCGCTATCAGCCGGATCCATCGCCGGTTCCCCTGAAGGTGGATCCTCCCTCTGAGAGGCGCTGACCCAGCAGAACCAAACCAGAACCGGTCCGGGATGCTGCCGTCAACAAAGCCTGAAAGGAGATCCTGCTGCTGCAAACGGCGGAGAGCAGAAAACCGTCTCTATGGCAACCGTGTGTTTGTTTGGATGCTCGCTCCCACGCACCGACGGCCATCTGAGGTGGCAGCGGGACAGATGGTACGTGGGTCGGCCGTCCCCCCCAGAACCCAGAACCCAGAACCCCAGACGCTTCGTGCCAGTGCGCCTGCACCCCCACCCCCATAAGGACACAGTTCAGAAAAACAAAGCTGTGCTTTTTTTTTCCAGTTTGATCAAAACTTTCTTTTCTTTAGTTGAGAAATTTCTGCAGCTTCTTTAAAAATTTTCCAGTTTGATTAAAAACTTTCTTCCATTTGATGAAAACTTTTTCCAGTTTGAGCGAAAACTTTATCCACCGTGACTGAAAACATGTTCCAGAGTTCGGATCAGCAGAGAGGAGAGGAGCTACGGAGCGACGGGAGGAGAAGATGCTCTGAGAAGGAATAGTTCTTCCAGTTTGATGGAATTTTTTTTCTGGTTTGATTAAAAAGTTTTTTGAAATTTGATTGAAAATTTTTCCAGCTTGCTTGAAAACGTTTTCCAGCTCAGGTTGGGATCCTCGGATAAAAGGTGGAAAACACTGAGATTCCCGGTTTTCCAGGCTGGAGGAAACAAACCTGCTGACCCAGAAACTCGGACCTTCATTCAGTTTTCCAGAACTTGAAGGTTGATTTCAATAATTCAGATTAAATTCAGTTTTTTTCTTTGCCCCCCATCTGTTTATGTTCGAACTCTGACCTTTGACCCCGCTGAGCCTCCCTCCGCAGTCAGTCCCTGTTCCTGAAGAGCTCCGTCCCTCCTCCCCTCCAGCCTCCCTCCTTCCCCTCCTGCTGGGCCCAGCCTGTCGCTGCTCGCGCGCTCCCCAGCCGGGGCCCCTCTCTTCACGGCAACACGTCATGGAACATTCCCGGAACCAGCCAGTACACCACCCACCATCCCTCCTGCCTCTCACACACCAACATGCAGAGAGGGAGGGAAGGCAGCGCTCCCAGTCCCTCCAGTAGGAGCAGACTGGGAGCAGACTGGGAAGCAGCAGCAGCTGTTGGAGAATCTCAGGAATGATGTGAAACATGGAGCTGATCTCTGTCCAAACAGTCAAAGTGAAACTCGGAGCTGAAGCTGCTCTGTGATTCGCAGCTTCCTCTTAAAGGGCCAGCTCCCTGTTTTCACATCAAACTAAGACGGACTGAGCGGTTCTGGTCCAGCGCCGCTCTGCTTGGCCTGCCTTGCCCAAAGGCACATAGACATGTGAGCAGACGCTGCTAGGATCAGACCCTCTGACTCAGACTCTTTCCACCAATCTAGATTGGGTTTTTCTACCCTAAATATCTAGAACCGCGGAGCAGATCCAGCAGGTTTCTGCTGCTGCAGAAATAAAAACAAGCTAAACAGGAAACAAACGTGTCGTTTTGGGACATAAACGTCCTCAGAAACAGGTCCGAGTTCAATGAGAAACATTTTAAACAAATCCTCCAATAATCTGAGTCTCATTTTGGAGGAGCAACAAAAACTGCTTTTTGACTTAAAGAACGAAGCAGAGAATCATTCCTCGGTTCTGGGTTCGATTCCTGAGGTGGACTTTTATTCTGAAAGCGAAGCAGCAGACGGTTTAATTTAAATCACCTCAAAATCAGACCTGCTTATATTTATTCCTTAATTAGAATCTTATAAACGAGGAAGTGATTCTCTGATTGATCTGCTGTGATTCTGCTTTTACTTCTTATTCGATTATTCCTTATTTCTGCTCATTAATGATGTTTTAGATAAAATCCTTTGGCTAAAATGTCATCAGAACGCTGATAATATTATGTGTGTCTCAGCCCCCCTTCAGTACGTCCACCATATTGATCAGTCCATTTGCTGCACATGTTCAGAAAGGTCCAAAACAGACAGCAGCAAACCATTTGAAAACAAACCATGCAAAGAGCAGTGTTGCTAACTTAGCTCTTTAGTCGCTATATTTAGCGACTTTTCAGACCCTCTAGCACTTTGATTTCTAAAAAAGCTTTTAGCGCCAAATCTAGAGACTTTTTCTGCTACTGGAGACTTAGGAGACAACATCTAAAAGCAGCAAAGAGAGAAAACAAGAAGAGAGGGACACAACCTAGAACAGATAATGGATATGTCTATTCTATTAACATTTCTTACATCTGGAGAATGGGGCTGTTATGTGTTATCAATGCAGAGGGCCCCTGCCTGTCTTTTGCCTAAATGCCCCACATTTCCCTTTGAATAGGCCCCTGACCTCCCCGGCATCAGGCATTCTCTGGCTCCAGCAGACGCAGCAGATCGTCTTCCAGCCTCTGACTGGATCCTCGATCATCAGATTATTAATGCTGTGATGGAAAAAGCAGCAGTTCCAGGCAGACCGGCCCTTGAGGGCCACCCTGTGACTGGGTCTGCAGGTCCTGCAGAGTTTAGATGTGTTCCTCAGTCTAAACCTCTGCTGGCAGCAGCTGAGCTCTGCTGCTAATGAGATCATGGTAGAGTCGGTAGAAGCAGAGGAACCGCTAAAGGCTGCAGGACATCGATGGATGATGGGATCCTCGCTGGGATCCGTTGGGATCCTGCTGGGATCCTGCTGGGATCCTGCTGGGATCCTGCTGGGATCCTGCTGGGATCCTGCTGGGATCTGAGGGCAGCAGAGATCCGGAATGGTTCTTTAAACAAGACAAGCTACAAATCGGACACTAACTTCGGTGGCAGAACTGAAATCACACCTTGGAGAGATTTTAGCTCCATGGGCAAGTTTACAGTAAAGTAAATACTCCCATTACCACACACACACACACACACACACACCAAACCGTGCTTCCCGGCCTTTGCAGCCTGGCCGGCCGCTGCTGTGAATTCCTCAGGATATTACGCAACCCGGGTTATCTGCATGCAAGAAATGCGTGTCCGGGGTATTCCCCCTGCATGGCGCGTCCCTTCCACACCAACCTGCTCCCAAACAGGAGCGGGGCGCCTGGCATCGCGTGGAAAATCCACTCAGGCTGCGTGTTGTGTGAAATAAACCCTCCAGGGTCGGTTTGGTTTCTTACCTTCAGCCTGTCAGATGATCCCGGAACCAGCCCTGTTTCTGCTTTGCCTGCTCTGGCTCTTGCCTGCTTCCCACACAGCAGGAGGCAGGCTGCTACAGATCCACGGGTGGCAGGTGTGGTGGGGAGCTGCGCGTAAAACTGCTCAAAACAAACAAAAATGTCCGGAAATCCGTCCTGGAAGGGGTCTGAGAGCAGAGAGCTCCTCCTGCAGACACCTCCTCGACTGATCGGACTGGACTGACTGGCTGCTGCTGGGAGCCTGGAGCCGCGCGCGTCAGTGTGTGTGTGTGTGTGTGTGTGTGTGTGAGTGTGTGTGTGTGTGTGTCCTCAGGCCGTCCTTTCACACACCTCCTGCTCACCTGGGTTATTCCGAGCGCCACTTCCCAGAATAGGCAGCAGAGAGGAGGAGGAGACGCGGAGCTGCTGAGATGGGAGCGCGCGCCTGTGTGTGTGTGTGTGCGGGGGGAGGGAGGGGGCGGAGTGCGTGTGTGTGACGTCGTTGGATCCCCCAACGCGCACCAGGGCAGAGGGGAGGGAGGGGAGGCAGTGAGCCGAGGGGAGGCTCTCTCAGTCTGCAGGAATCCCCTGCCTACCTCCTCCTGTCTGCTGCTTTTGCCTTTTTTCGGCTCTCTAATATTCCAAACCCATTTTTTCCAAAAGCTTCAGAGAAATATTTTGATCTGGAGAGTTAGACAGTTAATGTGTCTTGAATCTCTGGGTTCTGATTCTAAGCAGCATCTCTAAAGAGAATTTTACCTAAAAGTAGGGAAGTCTGGGTTCAAACCATGCCGAAAACTTCTCATGAAAAAACCGGGAGTGGAAGGAAAGCTGCCAAGCAGCCCGGAGAGGGACATTTTACAAGCTGGGCGCCAGGATTGGGCTGCTCCGATGCTGTTTTTAGCTTCCCCTTGCTTCTATGAAAATAATTTTTGTTTTATTTATTTTTCATATATGCGTGCAGGAGGTCAGACAAATATTCATTATGTTTTCCAATGCTGTAAAATGTGTATAATAAATAAATCTAAACTTTTTTTCAACGAAGATCCGTCCCAGCCGTAGAGATCAGAGGTCACGTCCTGCAGCAGGTGTCAGCGCGGCGCGGCGCCAGGCTAACAAAGCTGCAGGTGTCTCCATGGATCCCAAAGGGAAGGAAAGGAAGAAAGCTGATGGGAACAGAGGATCCAGAGAAGAACGGAGCGAATCGTTTGCTTTCATCACCAATGAGGAAGGATCGCCTGCATGTTGGCTTTGGAAGGAGAAGCTGTCACATAATGAATAGAGTCATTAGGAAAAACATTTCACATCTGCAGCCCATCACCAGCTGGGAGGAGAGAAAAGGTGTGAATTCACCAGAACTTCGGATAAATTAACACCTTGAACTAAACACTATTTCTGACATTTTGGGATTGAAAAATCTTCCCTGGATGGGATGCGAAACGCTTTTCTAAACCTGGAAACAAAAGTCCAGAGGATTGATTTAAACCTGGATCAGGAATGACCTTGACCTGGATGACGGAGAACCTTCACCTGCATAGATTAGGAGGAGAGCAGCAAAGATAGATCTTAAGAAATAGATTGGATCTCCAAACTCCACTACTGTTGCTTTGTTTTGAAGCTTATAAAAACTGTGTCTATAGGATCCAACAGGTAGCGCTGATGCAGGAATGGGAACTTTCTTCCATTTTTCCCCAAATCCTAAAAATCTAAATCCCACCAAGGAGAGCTGGTGATGGAGGATTTCAGGGTTAGAGAGCTCTGCTCTGATGATGTCACTTCCTGCTTGGTTCTTCCATCAGCTCTCCCAACAGAAATACGCCCACCATAGAAAGGTTCCTTTATCCTGTTTCTATCATTTCATCAATGCAACCAAACCTAAACCGCCGGGTGAATGGCGTGAAGCATGCACACGCTGGTGAAGCTGGGCGCCATGGGGGTGAGAGCGCCCCTCGCTCCTCCCTCACCTCATGATGTGATATTTGCTCCAGGATAAACATTTAATCATGAATGCTTATTATTGATTTAAAGTTTTAGGGAAGTCATATTTAAATGTTAAATCCATCTGGGTTAAAACATGGTGTATAAATGTCTCTTTATCAGACCATATCTGCCCTAAAAAGTTAGAAAGTACCCCTTAATTTGAAAAAAAACTCTGTCTTAAAATCTGTGTTTTATTCATTATCTCCTGCAGGCCAGTTAGTTCTAACGCCGCAGCCTGAACACCTAAATTCAGCCAATCATATATCAACGTCATCTGTCAATCAAATGTTTTCGTCATAGCATCTTTGATTCATGTGTCGCAGCTAATATAACGCTAACGGTTGAAACCACAGAATCAGAACCCTTCCTTTCCCATTGAGTTGCGGCCCCAGTGTTCACGGGATGGACGCCTGTGTCTTCGCAGGCGAGAGCTAACAGAACTGGCAGCGCTAAGTGAGGCAAGGGCTCAAACATGTACGGCTGGAAGCCTTCTACACCAAAACCAAGCTTCTGCCTGCCCTGGCGCCCTTCTTTCCACAACATCTTCGTCCCCGCTTTCTCCTCTAAATAAAAATGGATGACTTGAGGAGACTCATCCACGCACCGCCACTAAACTCTCCCTCCTCTTGCATGTTTCCGCTGTCCATAAAGTTCCTTGACAGTGTCGTTTCTGTCACTAATTTAGTGCTACTTGGTCCCAATGGAATTTCCCATTGGGAACCTGTTAATTAAGATGCTAACTGAAAGAAGGCAACTTAGTGCTACTTGGTCCCAAATGTAATTTTCCTATTGGGAACCTGCTAGCACTAAGATGCTAACTGGTTAGCATGATGCTTCCCACAAACCGGCTACAACCAAACTTTCTTCTGAACTTTCAACCACAGCAGTCCCGCCCCCTTGATAATCGACCAATCACATTCACTTTATTCACTGGTGTAAAAGTCGGGCACCACTGGG
>JAGKQL010000035.1:3319664-3344600 GCA_018398635.1 Cyprinodon brontotheroides
GAACATTTATACTTAAGATAAAGCTATTATGGCCCCCTTCAAAGTAAAAGCTTAAAACTGTCACATCGGTGACTGTGATCTCCGTCTGGACATTTCCAGCGCTAAGTGCTCCTCTGCTGTCTGTTCTTCAGCATGTCAGTGTTCAGCTGCTCAGACTGAAGTGTGAGACGGACCGGGCCGCCGGCGAAGCGGGCGCTTCTGCTCTCCTGTCACTCACAGAGGTTCTGTATGCGGCGCACTCAGCTGCTGCTGTAACACTAAACTGGAGGCGTTTAAAGTCCAACTGGCTTCTGCTGAAACAGAACCGTGACTGAGAGCCGCCGCTGGCAATAATTTAACCCCGCAGGGCCAGCCTGTGCGGGACCGGTGAAAACAGGCCGACAGAACCTGGACCCAGGAGGCGGATCCCACAGCAGATTAAAAACCACAGTCTGAACCAAGATCCACACCCGGAGAACCCCAGAACCTCTTCAGTTAAGGTCAGGAGGTCAAGTGATTCAGCAGATAAGAAACAGGCAGAAGCTGGCCTCAAAGACCAGAACCCCCTGTTGGACCGTAGCAAGACCTCCTCTGGATCCTGGTGTTCCTCTGGGGAAACGATCTGAAGGTGGATCTTCTACCAGGTTTTGGTGCCGTTACTCTGGATCAGAGCCAGAATAAGTCCAACACGGTGGTGGCAGGATGATGGTCTGGGCTCCTTCAGGACCTGAACTTGAAAACCCAACCTGGTCTGCCTGAGTTCTGCAGAAGCGGGGGTGGAACAGTGAAGCTGTCTCCAGTCAGCTGATCTTTAAAACTTTGAATCAATCTGACTGGATGATCTGCTGACCTGGAAACTGACCTGAGATGACCTGATGTGAATCAGAGCTATAGAAATAAATAGAATATTCCAGGTTTTCCATAATGACCTGGAATATTCCAGGCTGTGGAACCTGGAGGAGCCAGATGTTAGTTAGATCAGATCCCAGCAGTAAACGGATGACGGGCCAGAAGAGGAACCCGCTCAGCCTCCTGTCTCTAATTGTGACTCCATGTTCTGCTCCGACCGTCAGCTGATGACCTTCGTGTTTCCAGGTCTGACTCGTTAACTGTAATAAGGATTAGTTTGGGGGCAAACAGGCCGGATCTGCTGCGTCTGCTCTCCAGGAAGTTTACGCTGACCTTTCAGACGCTGTTGTGTTCTGTCCCCGATCCGCCGCCCCCCGCTGTGCTGTGGAGGCCGCCGCTCTAATGAGGACCGACTCCAGGGTCGGATCCCAGCCGCCGCTCGCCGCTCGGATACACAGACCCTCTGATGATGGGGGGGGGCAGGAAACACGGCACGCCGCAGAGGGACCGGACCGGGACAGCTGGGCTCAGCTCATTTTTAGCACGTCTCTTCCAGGATCTGTGCTGAGCTGCAAATTATAATCCTAATTTCATCGTCAACATGTGAGAAATCTCAGCTATGAGGAGCGGCTGCCATGGCAACCAGTAGGATACATCCCCATAGTCCATGTCAAAGTCAGACCCAACTGGACTCATTCAGGGTACCCATAGGGTGGAATTCTATCCTGGTTTTCCAGCCTTTTCCAGGAATTCCGGTAAACTTTTCTTCTTCTTCATCTCAAATGTTTTGGTTTCTAATCTGTTTCCAAAAACTGTAGATTTGTATGGAGGTCCGTTTGTTCCTACTTTATTAAAGTTTATAAATGAAAAATCCAGAAAAGCAAACAAAAAAGGTTAGGAGAGGAACTCTGCTGTTTTCTAGGTGTTATTTGTTACTATTTTTAATATATTTTTGTTTTTATTCTATTTTTTTCATCGATCAGATTCTGCTCCACTTCCTGCCGAATTCAAACGCCTTCTGGACCACCTGAAATGTTGAAGTAATCGCCTGCGTTATGACCAATAGAAATGCTTTTATTTAAGCTCCTCACTCATTAGGAAAGCCTCAGATTTTGAAGGAAGGGAAGGAAGGAAGGAAGGAAGGAAGGAAGGAAGGAAGGAAGGAAGGTAGCCAGATGGAAGGACCTAAAGGAAGGTGCTGAAACGAATCTGAATGAACAGAATGCAGGAAGGAAACTAATGAATGAATGCAGGAAGGAAGGAAGGAAGATGAAGGAAGGGTTGAAGGAAGGAAGCGATGGGGAAGAAGGAACAAAGCGAAGGAAGGTTGGTAAGTTGAAGGAAGGAATGCAGGAAGGAAGGAAGAATAAAGGAAGGAAGGAAGAATGAAGGAAAGAAGGAAGGAAGGAAGGGTTGAATGAAGGAAGGAAGGAATGCAGGAAGGAAGGAAAGCAATAAGGGGGAAGGAAGGTGTTGAAATTGAAGGAAGGAAGGAATGAAGGAAAGAAGGAAGGAACAAAGGGAAGGAAGGAATGAAGGGAACGAAGGGAATGGAAGGAAGGAAGGAAGGAAGCGAAGGAAGGAAGGAAGGAAGGAAGGAATGCAGGAAGGAAGGAAGGTTATCTGGAATAAGACAATTTAAAAGAATATAATTAGTAAATCTCAACCTAAATAATAATTGGTAGAGCCCAGATAAACACAAACACTGCTGGGCTGACAGTTGGGGGCGGGACTTCCTGTCTCATCGATTAGCTGAATAATTTCTGCTGCCTCAACTTTTTATCTCCAATGTTCTTATTTTCTGTTTAGTTTTTACGGCACTAGTTGCCCGTTTTATGGACAGCAGACCGACAGAGAAAGGGGGGTGTGTGTGTGTGGGGGGTCGAGGACTGCAGTAAGGTCCATACGTAAGGTCGCTTCATGCGTTAACCCAAGCTGCATGCCAGCACGCCGCATTTTCTGATTTCATTTAAATAATAATAAAAATTAGACATTCTATTGAACTTCTGCAATAGATGAGGCTTTGCAGGCCGACTGGCCTTACTGGTTCTACTGGAAGCTCCGTCTGAGAGACCATGATCTGCTCTGCTGCTGCCTCCATATTTCAGCCTGTTTGAACATCAGCAGTCAGTTAAACGGCCTGGTCCAGCCCGCTTCCTGCTGGTTTCCCTCTGCTGGCTTCCTGTTTGGATCCGTACGTCGGAGCTTCCAGAGTTTCCTCTCAGAGCCGCTTGGTGAAGCCAGCAGGCTGCAGGACCTGAACCTGAGCCAGAAGAGGTTCTGGTTTTATCCGGTTTCAGGGCGTTTGGTCTTTACCCGTCTGCGGGTCGACCCGACTCCCCTGCTCAGTGTTGGTCCAGGCCGTGTGAGGGATTGCTGCAGAGTCAATATCTCCTGTAAAGTCAACGGTTGCAACCAGCTGAGTTTCCTTAGAAGCTTCAGTTTTGATCGATGAATCTCTGGATGAACGTTTCTGCGATAAACTGGTTGGACTTGATTTATTGAACGATTCAGTTCAAAGGAATAATTCTCACATTAAAACCTGAAAATGTTTCAAACTCAATGAAACATTTATGATCCTTCACTCTGTTAGTTTAAAATACTCAAATTCTGTTTGAGAAAAACATTTAGAGCATCATTTTATGACACTTTTTCCCTCCACTCAACTTTCCATCAGTCTGGAAGCTTCCTGGGAGAACAGCTGTGCTTCCGGTGACCAGAAAACAGCCGCAAAAAGCCGCTTCCAGCTTCTAGGTGGAAAAGTGGAGTGGAGAAAATGATGAACCAGCTGTGAGAGCAGGTGAGTCAGCAGCAGATCTGAGCTTCAGGTGAAACAAACGTTTGTTTCTGTTTGACGGGATTTTCTCAGTAGAGGAGAAAAAGCTTTAGAATGAGCAGAATGATGATAAACCAGCGTCGGTGCAGCGCAGGAGGCGTCGTTGCTAAAGTGCCGCGCGCGCTGGCCCCGCTCTCCCCCCAGCCGGGGCCCTCCGTCTATTTCTGGCTCTGCGTCACGCCTGGGCTTTACTCCTGTGGCAGGAGGAGTGTTTCTCTAGGGCTCCCACTCTGCTCCAACTCTAACAGACTGAAGCAGGCAGATGTAAAACAGAACCGACGGAGCGGCCGGAGGAATGTAACCGGCACTCCACGCGGACTTTTAAACCGTGTGTGTGTGTGTGTGTGTGTGTGTGTGTGTATGGGGGGGTCTGTCCGCCGTGGCAATGGAAGGAGGAAGAGTAACAGCAGAGGAATGCTTTCTGCTGATGAAGACAGAGCTGAGCAGGTTGGTCCTGAGATCTCCCTACTTTCATTTTCTGGGGGGGTCATCCACTGTTGTCGTGGCGACGCATCAACCCTGAAGGAAACCGGTTTCCTCCTCTTCATCGCTTTGCTTTCATCATCGTCATGCCCCCCCTCCCAGGGTGGTGTTGTTGTCGCACAGCTGATCGTCTCACACGGAGGTGTCGGTTCCCCCTGGGGCCTCCGGGGGCCTCTGGGGGCCTCCACCTCTCTAACCCTTCCGGGGTTAAAGCATCAGAACCTCGGGTCCGTTTGGATCAGGACTCTTTAACCGAACCGCCTGCAGAACTGATCTCCTCCCTCAGATTCACCAGAAGTTCTTGGAAAACTGGGCAGCCTGCATGCCGGCCGCCTTTAGGGAACAGCAGCTCCGGGAATCCTGGACAGGCAGGACGGAAACAGACTGTGTGACAGAACTAGACTGAGCAGATTGGCCCTAAACTGGTCTGTAGAACTAGACTGAGCAGATTGGCCCTAAACTGGTCTGTAGAACTAGACTGAGCAGATTGGCTCTAAACTGGGTCTGTAGAACTAGACTGAGCAGAATGGCCCTAAACTGGTCTGTAGAACTAGACTGAGCAGATTGGCCCTAAACTGGTCTGCCAGAACTAGACTGAGCAGATTGGCCCTAAACTGGTCTGTAGAACTAGACTGAGCAGATTGGCCCTAAACTGGGTCTGTAGAACTAGACTGAGCAGATTGGCCCTAAACCGGGTCTGTAGAACTAGACTGAGCAGATTGGCCCTAAACTGGTCTGTAGAACTAGACTGAGCAGATTGGCCCTAAACTGGGTCTGTAGAACTAGACTGAGCAGATTGGCCCTAAACGGGTCTGTAGAACTAGACTGAGCAGATTGGCCCTAAACGGGTCTGTAGAACTAGACTGAGCAGATTGGCCCTAAACTGGTCTGTAGAACTAGACTGAGCAGATTGGCCCTAAACTGGGTCTGTAGAACTAGACTGAGCAGAATGGCCCTAAACTGGTCTGTAGAACTAGACTGAGCAGATTGGCCCTAAACCGGGTCTGTAGAACTAGACTGAGCAGATTGGCCCTAAACCTGGTCTGGGTCTGAGTAGAACTAGACTAGACTGAGCAGATTGGCCCTAAACTGGTCTGTAGAACTAGACTGAGCAGATTGGCCCTAAACCGGGTCTGTAGAACTAGACTGAGCAGATTGGCCCTAAACTGGTCTGTAGAACTAGACTGAGCAGATTGGCCCTAAACCGGGTCTGTAGAACTAGACTGAGCAGATTGGCCCTAAACCGGGTCTGTAGAACTAGACTGAGCAGATTGGCCCTAAACCGGGTCTGTAGAACTAGACTGAGCAGATTGGCCCTAAACTGGTCTGTAGAACTAGACTGAGCAGATTGGCCCTAAACCGGGCCTGTAGAACTAGACTGAGCAGATTGGCCCTAAACTGGTCTGTAGAACTAGACTGAGCAGATTGGCCCTAAACTGGTCTGTAGAACTAGACTGAGCAGATTGGCCCTAAACCGGGTCTGTAGAACTAGACTGAGCAGATTGGCCCTAAACTGGGTCTGTAGAACTAGACTGAGCAGATTGGCCCTAAACTGGTCTGTAGAACTAGACTGAGCAGATTGGCCCTAAACTGGTCTGTAGAACTAGACTGAGCAGATTGGCCCTAAACCGGGTCTGTAGAACTAGACTGAGCAGATTGGCCCTAAACTGGTCTGTAGAACTAGACTGAGCAGATTGGCTCTAAACTGGGTCTGTAGAACTAGACTGAGCAGATTGGCCCTAAACTGGTCTGTAGAACTAGACTGAGCAGATTGGCCCTAAACCGGGTCTGTAGAACTAGACTGAGCAGATTGGCCCTAAACCGGGTCTGTAGAACTAGACTGAGCAGATTGGCTCTAAACTGGGTCTGTAGAACTAGACTGAGCAGATTGGCCCTAAACCGGGATAGAACTAGACTGAGCAGATTGGCCCTAAACTGGGTCTGTAGAACTAGACTGAGCAGATTGGCCCTAAACTGGTCTGTAGAACTAGACTGAGCAGATTGGCCCTAAACCGGGCCCATAGAACTAGACTGAGCAGATTGGCCCTAAACTGGTCTGTAGAACTAGACTGAGCAGATTGGCCCTAAACCGGGTCTGTAGAACTAGACTGAGCAGATTGGCCCTAAACTGGGTCTGTAGAACTAGACTGAGCAGATTGGCCCTAAACCGCTCTGGTCTGTAGAACTAGACTGAGCAGATTGGCCCTAAACTGGTCTGTAGAACTAGACTGAGCAGATTGGCCCTAAACGGGGTCTGTAGAACTAGACTGAGCAGATTGGCCCTAAACCGGGTCTGTAGCCGAACTGAGCAGATTAGAACTAGACTGAGCAGATTGGCCCTAAACTGGTCTGTAGAACTAGACTGAGCAGATTGGCCCTAAACCGGGTCTGTAGAACTAGACTGAGCAGATTGGCCCTAAACTGGTCTGTAGAACTAGACTGAGCAGATTGGCCCTAAACCGGGTCTGTAGAACTAGACTGAGCAGATTGGCCCTAAACTGGGTCTGTAGAACTAGACTGAGCAGATTGGCCCTAAACTGGGTCTGTAGAACTAGACTGAGCAGATTGGCCCTAAACCGGTCTGTAGAACTAGACTGAGCAGATTGGCCCTAAAACTGGGTCTGTAGAACTAGACTGAGCAGATTGGCCCTAAAACTGGTCTGTAGAACTAGACTGAGCAGATTGGCCCTAAACTGGTCTGTAGAACTGAGACTGAGCAGATTGGCCCTAAACCGGGACCATAGAACTAGACTGAGCAGATTGGCCCTAAACTGGTCTGTAGAACTAGACTGAGCAGAGTGGCTCTAATCTGGGTCTGTAGAACTAGACTGAGCAGATTGGCCCTAAACCGGGTCTGTAGAACTAGACTGAGCAGATTGGCTCTAAACTGGGTCTGTAGAACTAGACTGAGCAGATTGGCCCTAAACCTGGTCTGTAGAACTAGACTGAGCAGATTGGCCCTAAACCAGGTCTGTAGAACTAGACTGAGCAGATTGGCCCTAAACTGGTCTGTAGAACTAGACTGAGCAGATTGGCCCTAAACCGGGTCTGTAGAACTAGACTGAGCAGATTGGCCCTAAAGCAGAGTGGCTCTAATCTGGGTCTGTAGAACTAGACTGAGCAGATTGGCCCTAAACCTGGTCTGTAGAACTAGACTGAGCAGATTGGCCCTAAACTGGTGCCAGAGCTGGGCTGAGCCGATTGGCCCTAAATCAGGTCCTATAGAACTAGACTGAGCAGATTGGCTCTAATCTGGGTCTGTAGGAACCAGACTGAGCAGAGTGGCTCTAGATCTAGAACTAGACGCAGTGAGGCTCTGATCCGGTCTGGCCCAGCCAGCTCTGATCCTAAACCATTTTTCCGTTCCCAGATTCCCAGACAGTGAGCAGCTGCTCCTCAGAATTCCCGTTTCCCATAAAGCTTCAGAACTGAGCAGATTCCCACCTTTCCAGACTAGAGCAGGATGGTTGTTTGATCTCTGCCGCCGCCGCGGACAGCGAGCTTCTCTCTGGCTGAAGGATTCGATGGTCGATGAGCTTCAGCAGATAGATGAGACTCTGTGTCTGTTGCTTTGATCCGGGGAGTTCTATTCAGTGTATTTCTACGGTACCCATTAACAAAACCTGCTGCGGTTGAAGGGAAACCCGCTGGTTTTATCCTTGATTCTCTGGAAAATCATCCAGAGACAGAAAATCGGAATTTCTAGAAATAATAATCTTAGATTGACAGAGGCGGCCAAAGATAATACACGGCCCAAAGCGGTGACATTGGGGGGCCCTTTGCTTCATTGTAGCACAGCTGGGTTAAGACCAGAGGCAACGAAGGTTAAACTGACGCTTTATTTGGGTCGTCAGATGAAGACAGTCGGACTTCAGAGATTAGATTCTCTACAGATCAATGCGTCCAGAGCTGAAACCGAACCACATGATTGGGTCCAGGAAGCCTCCTGTAGAAAGCCATCCAGCTGATTGGCTGCTGTCCCTGAGGGCCGCTAACCCTGAGGGCCGCTGTCCCTGAGGGGGCCGCTGTCCCTGAGGGGCCTGCTAGCCCCTGAGGGTCGCTGTCCCTGAGGGCCGCTGTCCCCTGAGGGCTAACGCTGTCCTCTGAGGGCTCTTAAGGGCTAACCATGTTCTCAGGGTCAGAGGCCCTCAGGGAGACAGCAGGCTGGCCCTCAGGGACAGCGGCCCTCAGGGACAGCGGCCCTCAGGGACTGACTTTGTGGATGGCTGCTCTATAGGGAGCTGATCATGCATTTTCCCTCCACTTAACTTTCCCTTTAAATGCTGGGAGCATCCTAATGATGGTGGCTGGAAGGAAAAACGGATCTATCAGATTTCCTCCATCAAACAGGGCGCTGTGTGCAGTAGCTCCACCCCTCTGAATGACATCACTGGGGCGGGTTAAATCGCAGCGCTGGGCATTGATGGAGATACGCGTGTAGAAAAGTGCAAACACAGGATGTCCAGGTGGCTGAAGCACCTCCATGTTCGCTGCATTCATCTCGCCCTCGCCGCAGGTATAAGCCCCTCACGCCTTCTGTGGCGGCGGCGCTGCCAGGACCACGCCACACAGTCAGCGGGCAGCGGGAGCGTGTCATAGCCTGTGTTTGTCTGAAGGGTAGAGATCTGTGATGGAGGGATGAGTGGAGCACAGATGGAGGGAGGAGGACAGGCTGGGAGGGAGGAAAGGAGGGAGGAGGACAGGCTGGGAGGGAGGAGGACAGGCTGGGAGGGAGGAAAGGAGGGAGGAGGACAGGCTGGGAGGGAGGAAAGGAGGGAGGAGGACAGGCTGGGAGGGAGGAGGACAGGCTGGGAGGGAGGAGGACAGGCTGGGAGGGAGGAAAGGAGGGAGGAGGACAGGCTGGGAGGGAGGGAGGACAGGCTGGGAGGGAGGAAAGGAGGAATGGAGGGAGGCTTTAGCAGCCTAGTTTCCTCCTGGATGATCTCCTTCCTCCTTGATGGTTTAACGGAGCTGGAAGCTTCGCCTCTCTCTGTCCTCCTGGTTTTCCTCTGCTCTGGTTTCCAGGGATATCCCCCGCTCTTTCTCAGTCAACACGTTGCAGAAACATGTTCAAACTCCCTCCTTCCTTCCTAGGAAAGGCCCTGCAGCCTCAGGAACATGTTCAAACTCCCTCCTTCCTTCCTAGGAAAGGCCCTGCAGCCTCAGAAACATGTTCAAACTCCCTCCTTCCTTCCTAGGAAAGGCCCTGCAGCCTCAGAAACATGTTCAAACTCCCTCCTTCCTTCCTAGGAAAGGCCCTGCAGCCTCAGGAACATGTTCAAACTCCCTCCTTCCTTCCTAGGAAAGGCCCTGCAGCCTCAGAAACATGTTCAAACTCCCTCCTTCCTTCCTAGGAAAGGCCCTGCAGCCTCAGAAACATGTTCAAACTCCCTCCTTCCTTCCTAGGAAAGGCCCTGCAGCCTCAGGAACATGTTCAAACTCCCTCCTTCCTTCCTAGGAAAGGCCCTGCAGCCTCAGGAACATGTTCAAACTCCCTCCTTCCTTCCTAGGAAAGGCCCTGCAGCCTCAGAAACATGTTCAAACTCCCTCCTTCCTTCCTAGGAAAGGCCCTGCAGCCTCAGAAACATGTTCAAACTCCCTCCTTCCTTCCTAGGAAAGGCCCTGCAGCCTCAGAAACATGTTCAAACTCCCTCCTTCCTTCCTAGGAAAGGCCCTGCAGCCTCAGAAACATGTTCAAACTCCCTCCTTCCTTCCTAGGAAAGGCCCTGCAGCCTCAGAAACATGTTCAAACTCCCTCCTTCCTTCCTAGGAAAGGCCCTGCAGCCTCAGAAACATGTTCAAACTCCGTCCTTCCTTCCTAGGAAAGGCCCTGCAGCCTCAGAAACATGTTCAAATTCCCTCCTTCCTTCCTAGGAAAGGCCCTGCAGCCTCAGAAACATGTTCAAACTCCCTCCTTCCTTCCTAGGAAAGGCCCTGCAGCCTCCTCCTGTGTCAAAGCGAAAGCAGAGAGCTGTGCAGACATGAAAAACACGGAGCGGTTTGCCAGCCTTCCGGCCCGTTGCCAGTGCCGCCTCCCCGGGCGTGAAGCTGGAGTGGGGTTGTGTGATCGGAGCGGAGAGCCCGGAGCGTGTGTGAGCTCTCGGAATGCCGAGGCTCGTAAGTCACCTCTGGTTTTTCCACTCCCGCTGGGACACATCCCATTATCAGTTTTATATGAAAGTAGGAAATTCCTCTGGGGTTTGGGCTCCGAGCCGCTTGCTGGTGGTGGGAGGTCCCAGCGTGTCTGATGGCGAGCAGCTGAACGTCGGAGACTTTTCTCTGTTTGTTTGCGGAACGTTTGTTTTGCTCAGCCTGCAGAGGCGGCCCATCCCTGGATGAGGCCTCGGGCCGTTCCTGCTTTCAGGCCCCTTCCATCTGCTCCTTCAGAGTCTGTTACAGCAGACATGTTGAAATCAGATGTTACTGTTGGTCCTTCTCCAAAGCTTATTTTGGAAAGAGGTTGAATTAAAACGGATCCAACTCATAAAGAGTGATAATAATAATATCCCTTTATAATATTAATCTGTATAATATTAAAGTTGGAAATATCCTTTGAAAATAAAATAAAATACATGAGGTCCCACATTAGAGGGAGAACAAAAAGATCATTTTGCTTTTTGAATGATAGTCTTTCAAAAATAAAAGCCTCAGTCTTGCTGGTTTTGTGTCTTAACTTTAAGTGATGCAGAAGATTGTTGGAGTTTAAGGCAGATTAACGCAGCGATGCTAAAAACAGCGATCATCGAGGTCAGCCCATCATCCATCCTTCCTTCCTTCCTTCCTTCCTTCCTTCCTTCCTTCCTTCCTTCCTTCCTTCCTTCCTTCCTTACTTCCTATGGTTTCTCCCTCCTTCCTTTCTTCCTTCCTTCCTTCCTTCCTTCCTTCTTCCTTCCTTCCTTCCCTTCCTTCCTTCCTTCCTTCTTCTTCCTCTAAGGTTCTCCTCCTTCCTTCCTTCTTCTTCCTTCCTTCCTTCCTTCCTTCCTTCCTTCCTTCCTTCCTTCCTTCCTCCCTCCCTTCCTCCCTTCCTTCCTTCCTTCCTTCCTTCCTTCTTCCTTCCTCTGGTTCTCCTTCCTCCCTCCCCTTCCTTCCTTCCTTCCCTTCCTTCCTTCCTTCCCTTCCTTCCTTCCTTCCTTCCTTCCTCCTTCCTTCCTCTGGTTCTCCTTCTTTCCTTCCTCTGGTTCTCCTTCCTTCCTTCCTTTCTCTGGTTCTCCTTCCTTTCTCTTCTTCCTTCTTCCTCTGGTTCTCCTTCCTTCCTTCCCTTTCCTTCCTTCCTTCCTTCCTTCCTTCCCTTCCTTCCTTCCTTCCTTCCTTCCCTTCCTTCTTCCTCTGGTTCTCCTTCTTTCCTTCCTCTGGTTCTCCTTCCTTCCTTCCTTTCTCTGGTTCTCCTTCCTTCCTCTTTCTTTTCCTTCCTCTGGTTCTCCTTCCTTCCTTCCTTCCTTCCTTCCTTCCTTCCTTCCTTCCTTCTCTTCCTTCCTTCCTTCCTTTCCTTCCTTCCTTCTGGTTCTCCTTCCTTCCTTCCTCTGGTTCTCCTTCCTTCCTTTCTCTGGATCTCCTTCCTTCCTTCCTTCCTTCCTCTGGTTCTTCCTTTCCTTCCTTCCTTCCTTCTTTTCCTTCCTCTGGTTCTCCTTCTTTCCTTCCTCTGGTTCTTCCTTCCTTCCTTTCTCTGGTTCTCCTTCCTTCCTTCCTTCCTTCCTTCCTTCCTCTGGTTCTCCTTCTTTCCTTCCCTCTGGTTCTCCTTCCTTCCTTCCCTTCCTTCCTTCCTTCCTTCCTTCCTTCCTTCCTTCCTTCCTTCCTTCCTTCCTTCCTTTCCTTCCTTCCTCCCTCCTCCCTCCCTCTCAGTCATTAACAGTTCAGCTAATTATCTCCTGCTGATTAGTTTTATGGCAGGAAGGCCTCAGACTAACGGTGGGATTATGACAGACGGAGATTCCTAAAGGCCTGGATTATTTATAGATATCATCAATAACCATAAAGTGGTTTTTAATGTCGCCGTCTTTAGAAGGCCTGTAGATCAGACATGGAGGAGGTGACATTAGTGGCCCCCTGCCAGGCCAGAGGGCCCGGCTCTGTTTAGAGAAGCACCAGCTGTAAACAATCTACAGAAAGCATCAGAGTCTGAATGTCAACAAAGCCGTCATTTAGGGCTGGATGTGTCAGAGAGGCTTTTAATGCTTCAGCTAATGGCTTATAAACACGTCTGCTATAAAATAATGAGCATTTAGATGGTGGCCGTCCGTCGGCACGTCAGAAATCCGCTGTTTGCTTCATGCTTAGCAGGCATCCGCTTTAGACTTTATTTTGAAGGTCTGATTTACCTAACAGTAAACCAGGATTATTCAGAAATAGACGTAAGCTTTATTTTGTCAGGTTATTTAGAATATCATTTTAGACTTTTATTTTGAAGTGTCTTTGACCTTTATTTTCACTGAGCTCTATTAGTCGTGTGACCTATAAAATGAACTGGCTTTTATTTTGAAAGGCCTAATTGTTATCTCTGTTGCTGGCAGCTTGCAGGCTCCAGTAATACCAATAATCAAAGACACTGTGTGACACGCTGAGCGTCACTGAGCCGGATCGGAACCGGCATGTCCTGGGTCCACTCGGAACACGCAGAGAAGCTGTTTGTTTGGAAAAGTGTAATAAAAGGTTCTGGGTGCTGCACAGCTGGACGGCTTTATTTTCCCCTCTGGAAACAGTCAGGATGGAAACTCAGCAGTCAGCCCGGCCGTCTGTGTGTGTCGGTGTGTGCGCTCCGACAGACATGAAGAAGAAAAACAGAGTCACAGT
This sequence comes from Cyprinodon brontotheroides, assembly GCA_018398635.1. Taxonomy (NCBI): domain Eukaryota; kingdom Metazoa; phylum Chordata; class Actinopteri; order Cyprinodontiformes; family Cyprinodontidae; genus Cyprinodon; species Cyprinodon brontotheroides. The sequence goes on from JAGKQL010000035.1 coordinate 3,332,599, forward strand.
TTTTCCTTGCCTCACTCCTGGCAGACCGGAGCAGAAGGACGGAAAAATCAGATAGTGTGTGCGGCACATGTGAGGGCCCAGATCCCCGTCGGACTCGTCACGTGTTCAGAACTTTTTCTGTGTTGCTTCGTCACACCGAGTTTAGATGGTCTGACTGAAACTTTTCTCTCTTTTCTCGTCTAAGAGCATCAAAATAACAGGAAGAAGTTAAGCAGTCATTAAGCTTTATTTTGAAAGGCCCATGGGATCGCCTTCTCCGTCTGGTTGATCTCCATTAGCCTTAAGCAGCCAAGTGAATCCATTTTTTATCAAAGGACTAAGTTGCCTTATTAATGCAACATGCTACTATCAGCATGCTTTTTGTTTTGAAAGTGTTTGTTTAGTCCTATTTAGTTCCAATAATGTAGAAAACTTTTATTTTTAAGCCTATGGTTATATTTTTTTTACCTGAAATAAACACTTTGAATCCTCAGTTTAGATCCTGGTTTGTCATGAGGAACCTGCTTTGTTTTAATAAAACCATGATATAGTAAAGCTTTTTATTCTGAAGGAGACAGAACTCATTTAGTTCCGTTAGGGACTCGGATCCTGTCGGATTCTACTCTGTGAAACATTTAGACTTTTATTTTTAAGAGTTTCTTAATGTTATGTTGGTCTTCTGGTTGCAGGTTTAGAATCTTTGTAGTTATGGTCCTAAATTAGATAAGTTACAAGTTTAATTGATCTTAGATCAACTTTTGGGTCACTGCCTAACTCTAGAAAAAATGTGTCTAGATGGACCTTATGGAAGGAGTCACATTAGACGCTCTGCTTTGCGCCTTTTTAGCGGCTGGTTGGTGAGAAACCCTTTGAATGTCTGTCCTGTGGGACTCAGAAATCGAATCTTTATAAACATCAGAATTTGTACCAGAAACCTTTTCCTGAATGATTTGTGAAAAAGGTTTTAAATGAGGAGGTCATTTGACTATTCAGATGAATTTATTCATGCATGATCTGGAAGGATTTCTATTTGTTTTTTGTTTCACATAAGTGGCAGCGGTTAGAAGCCACTGGAATGAAGAGTGACTCAAGGTTTACAAAGCTCAATGTTTTAAAAATAAATTTCTACGGATTATATCTCCTCCAGGATTCACGCCGGCGTATTTCAGCCGCTATATTTAGCAACTTTTCACCCTTTTAGCCACTCTTTTTTATAAACTAGCATTAAATGCTTTCGACTACTTGCCCTGTTTTGTTGGAGACGTTGGTGACCTTGTGATCGGTCGCTCTGAGTTTAGCGGCGTTTGGCGAGCAGGAGCTAATAAGCCCCTCCCTCCGCTAAAACACAGGCAGTGAGTAAGATGCAGCAGCTGCAGCCAGACAGAGCAGAGCGACTCTGTTCATCCATTACAGATTCATCACAAAAATAATCCCTAGAATATAAATTAGGGCTTGAACATAAACAATAATTGCAGTTATTTTTAACCAATATTGAGGTTGATTTTATTTTGATTTGTAATTATGTTGCATTAATTTCCCAGCCCTAATGTAAATATAATATTTGGATTTTATTTTCTTTGAACCAATTGCAGTAAAATCAATCCTCGTAAAAGGAAACGTGAGCCTGGTTTATAGGATGGTCGGAAACTCCACAGAGAGGTGGTTCTTCTCTGTTTGCTTTACATCTATCTGCCATGTTGGACAGTGCTTTCTGACGCCCTAATGTTTAAGATTTTAAATCTAAATTAGGCCCATTTGCAAAAGGAATTATTGGTCAGGTTTACTTTTGGAATTTTTTCATAAAAAGTTTGAATTAAAAAAAAAAAGAAAAAGTGTAAATAGGAGAACTGAAAAAGACTTTCCTGCTTGACTGCAGAAACTAAACTTCACACCTTCGTTTCCCACTTCCTCTACTATTTCCTGTTCACACTGCGTATCATCGACTGTTTAAATTTAGACATTTAGAAGCTTTCAGCTTCCAAACTTTCCCTCCCTCCTTTATTCTGACTAAAGGATCAAACTCAAACTGATGATGAATCTGATGTGTTCTCTGACAGGATGGCGCCATGAGGACTCTTCCTGTCCAGACTCCTGCTAGCAGCTGAAGCAGGTCGGCGAAGCGGCAGGTAGGCCATGATGCTGTAGCTCTGATGGAGCGATCCGGGTCAGAACCATCGGCCCGGATCAGAACCTGCTCCGTCTGCCGGGAATATGAGACACAATGGCTGTTTTAAACACAACGGAGGTGATGAAGATGATGATGATGGTGATGGATGATGATGATAGTGATGGTGATGATGATGATGATTTATGATGATAGTGATGATGATGATGATGGTGATGATGATGGTGATGAAGATGATGATAGTAATGATGATGATGGTGATGATGATGGTGATGAAGATGATGATAGTGATGATGATGGTGATGATGATGATAGTGATGATGATGGTGATGAAGATGATGATGATGATGATGATAAGTGATGATGATGATAGTGATGATGATGGTGATGATGGTGATGATGATGGTGATAGTGATAAAGATGGTGATGATGATGGTGATGAAGATGGCGGTGATGATGATGGTGATGAAGATGATAGTGATGATGATGATGATGATGATGATGATGATAGTGATGATGATGATGGTGATGAAGATGATGATAGTGATGATGATGAGTGATGATGATGATAGTGATGATGATGATGGTGATAATGAATGATGATGATGGTGATAGTGATGATGATGGTGATGATGATGATGATGGTGATGATAGTGATGATGATGGTGATGAAGATGATGATGATAGTGATAGTGATGATGATGATGGTGATGATGATGATGGTGATAATGGTGATGATGATGGTGATAGTGATAAAGATGGATGGTGATGATGATGGTGATGAAGATGATAGTGATGATGATGATGATGATGATGATAGTGATGATGATGATGATGTGATGATAGTGATGATGATGGTGATGAAGATGATGATAGTGATGATGATGGTGATGAAGATGATGATAGTGATGATGATGGTGATGAAGATGATGATAGTGATGATGATGGTGATGATAGTGATGATGATGATGGTGATGAAGATGATGATAGTGATGATGATGGTGATGAAGATGATGATAGTGATGATGATGGTGATGATAGTGATGATGATGGTGATAGTGATAAAGATGGCGGTGATGATGATGGTGATGATGATGATGATAGTGATGATGATGGTGATGATGATGATAGTGATGATGATGATGATGATAGTGATGATGATGGTGATGATGTATGTGATGGTGATAGTGATAAAGATGGCGGTGATGATGATGGTGATGATGATGGTGATGATGATGATGATAGTGATGATGATGGTGATGATGATGATAGTGATGATGATGATGATAGTGATGATGATGGTGATGATGATGATGATGATGGTGATAGTGATAAAGATGGATGATGATGATGATGGTGAGGATGATGAAGATTTTGATTATGAAGATTATGATGATGATGATGGTGATGAAGATGATGATAGTGATGATGATGATGATGATGGTGATGGAGATGATGATAGTGATGATGATGATGATGATGATGGTGATAGTGATAAAGATGGCGGTGATGATGATGGTGATGAAGATGATGATAGTGATGATGATGATGATGATGATGATGGTGAGGATGATGAAGACGATGGATCCTTTTGATGGAATAAAAAGTTCTGATAAATTCTTTCTTCTGTTCTGATCCGGTCTGATTCTTGGAGGTCTGCTGCTGGGCTGAAAAGTTCAGCTTGCTAAGGAGATCCTCCAGAACCAGATCCAGAACCAGAATTAGAATCAGAACCGGAACCAGAACCAGAACTGGAACCAGAATCAGAACCGGAACCAGAACCAGAACTGGAACCAGAATCAGAACCGGAACCAGAATCAGAACCAGAATCAACCAGAACCAGAACTGGAACCAGAATTAGAACCAGAACCACTGGACTTATTTCAGTGTTAATTCAGAGTTCAAACTGTTTCAGTTTGATCCAATCCGATGTTTCTACGATAGAATTAATGACCCAGAGAAATGATTCCTGCAGCCTCTGACCCCACCCCTGATTGGTCTGTCTGCAGAAAGCCTCGTCCAATCAGAGGCAACCGCTGAAGCAGATAAAAATAGACCCCTCGCTCCCTCCTTGTTGGTGCAGCTGTCCAGCAAAGAAGCTTATGTTGCTGGGAAATATGGCTGCCTACCCTTCTCTGGGCAGGAGGATCATCATCATCATCATCATCATCAGTAATTAATGGAGTTTCAGGAAAATAAATAATAATAATAATTTTTCTCAGTAAAGTTTAACATCAGCTTATAAATGGTTCATTATTTCATCGTTTGGTCTAACAGGGTCTGAGGTCATAGTGGGGTCATAGTGAGGTCATAGTGGGGTCATAGTGAGGTCATAGTGAGGTCATAGTGAGGTCATAGTGTCACACACACTTTCATACGTAAGTGCAGGCCGCCATGCAGCCTGGTGTTCTGCGTGGCGGCGCAGTCAGACCTGTGGTGGGTTTTCATTGGCCGTTGGCATCATTGAGCCGAGGTCCGGTTGGTTCCTCCGGCTGTCTGGATGGGAGGGGATGAAGGTCCTTCTCTGGTCCTCAGGCAGGAACGATGCTTCCAGGTCCTTCCAGGTCCAAAGTTCAGACCAGGAAGTGGACCTGGAGGACGACCACAGCTGCTCCTCAGGTCCACCTTAGTCCAAGTCAGTTCATCTCTGTGATGGAGGTCCAGAGGGTTCTCCATCTATGTGGGTCCTGCACCATGCTGCCCCCACCGTGCTTCATGCTGTCATCAGGGTGAAGATCAGTGGCTGTTGATGCTTGGAGATCAGTTCTCCTCTGGTTTCTGTAGACCTTCTGGTCGCAGCGTCAGAGCTGGTCACACAGACGCCTGGTGGTCCAGCTTCAGCTTCTGTTTATCCCAGAGGTTCTGAAACCACCGAAGGAAATCTGAGAAGGAGAGATCTAGGTTTGTGCATGAATCCAGCCCATCATGATGACCTGCTACCACCAGAACCTCAGCAGGTCTGGAAGAACCACTGATCTGGTTTCAGATCTGACCCAGTTCTGGTTGGTTCCCCCAGCCCAGAGGGTCAGCGTTAACCTCCCAGCAGCTGCAGCAGAGACACCAAACATCTGCAGCGGTCTGTGACCAAGCTTTTATTCTGAAATCCCAGCCCGACGGCCGCCGCAGCCTCATCGCTGCCCAGCCTCTTCCCAGAATCCTCTGACTCACCGAGACTAACTGCCAGTCAGCTGTTCCGGTGAAAGCGTTCAGCGGAGACACCGTCTGCATTGTGCGCCTAAACGGGTCGGGACGTTCTGTGCGGTCACACCTGTGGAGGTATTCACAACCTGCAGAACCAGAAAAACCGTCCTTTCATCCGCTGGTTGGAGTTAATGCTGAGAGAAGCAGGTGGAAGGTTCTGCTGCTGAGGTTCTGGTTCCAGGGATTACATCACACAGACCTCAAAGAGGCACGGGAAGGAGAGACCCGGCGAGCATCAGATCACGGGTGGTCTGTAGATCTAGGAGACCCGGCGCAGCATCAGATCACGGGTGGTCTGTGAATCTAGGAGACCGCCGGGCGCAGCATCAGATCAGATGTTCTCTTCGCCGCCATCTGCAGTATAACCTGTGAGCTGATGACAGCGGGCGCACATGCTGGCCCAGATTCTGGGTTCAGGTTCCCGTCTACTCCCCTGAAGGGCTTCTGCTTCCAACATGGAGGAATCCCTAAACCTTCTCAGCTCAGCTGTGGACGTGTCTTATCTCTGCTTCTTGTCTCCTTGAACCTCAGTGGGCCTCAGCGTATGGCCGCCACACATCGAGCCTGTATTCTGCTGGAGGTTTCTTCCCTGTTCAAGGGATTTTTTCCTCTCCACTGTCGCTACAAGCATGCTTAGTGAGGGATTGCTGAAGAGTCAATGAGTCGATGCAATCAGCTGGTTTTCCTTAGATAGAAAAACTTTGAATCAGTCTGACTGGATGATCTGGTGAACTGGAAAGTGACCTGAGTTGACTACAAGATGTGAATTGGAGCTATAGAAATAAACTGAATAGAATGGAATTGACATCAGACAGAGGCGGCGCTCAAAGGCTCGCTGACTGACAGACTCTTCAGACTGACAAGACTGAAAAGGAGAAACTGAGGCTCAGAGGGAGATCTTTCTAACCACTTTCTCTGTCTGGTTCTGTCTGGTTCTGTCTGGTTCTGTCTGGTTCTGCCTGGTTCTTCCTGGTTCTGCCTGGTTCTGTCTGGTTCTGTCTGGTTCTTTCTGGTTCTGTCTGGTTCTGCCTGGTTCTGTCTGTCCTGTCTGGTTCTGCCTGGTTCTTTCTGGTTCTGCCTTGTTCTGTCTGGTTCTGTCTGGTTCTGCCTGGTTCTTTCTGGTTCTGCCTGGTTCTGTCTGGTTCTGTCTGGTTCTGTCTGGTTCTGTCTGGTTCTGCCTGGTTCTTTCTGGTTCTGCCTGGTTCTGTCTGGTTCTGTCTGGTTCTTTCTGGTTCTGTCTGGTTCTGCCTGGTTCTTTCTGGTTCTGTCTGGTTCTTTCTGGTTCTACCTGGTTCTGTCTGTCCTGTCTGGTTCTTCCTGGTTCTGCCTGGTTCTGTCTGGTTCTGTCTGGTTCTTTCTGGTTCTGTCTGGTTCTGCCTGGTTCTTTCTGGTTCTGTCTGGTTCTTTCTGGTTCTTTCTGGTTCTGTCTGTCCTGCCTGGTTCTTTCTGGTTCTGCCTGGTTCTGTCTGGTTCTTTCTGGTTCTGCCTGGTCCCTGCCTGGTTCTGCCTGGTTCTTCCTGGTTCTGCTCTGGTTCTGCCTCTGATCTGGGATTCCCCAGTCCATTCTGGCTTTATTCTGGCGCGGTGTCAAAGCTGGTTCTGGTCTGGTTCTTTCTGGTTCTGTCTGGTTCTGCCTGGTTCTTTGAGGTTCTGATGCGAGGTTTCATCAGAGCGGTTCCTGCCAGCAGTGAGGCGGAGGTTCGAAGGAGGAAGAGTGTCATCCATCCATCAGGTGTCAGTGGGTCACCATCCGTCTCCACCCACGCCGTCTCCGAGCTCCACAGCATGTGTTTCCCATCTGGATCCGCCCTCTCCCTCGCCGCTCCGCTTCATGCTGACCTCTTTCTGTCGTCTCCGACCGCCAGATGACACAAACTCCCATCATTCCCCCCGAATCTCCCTGCTGCTCCACACCTCCACCCGCCACCGCCCCGCCGTCTGTTGTTTGACACGTAATGATGTCATCGTCCCCATTTCCAGCTGGATGCCTCATAAATGGCGTCATCCTGCAGAGGACCGGGAGAACCTGTGAGCAGCAGTGAGGTCATCACCTTTAATCCTCCTCCTCCATGTTTGCTCGCCACTGAAATCCGCCTCCATCCTTCAGTTATTCCCTTATGTTGCCTGGAATTCTGGAAAACATGGAGGCAGGATTGGAAACAAGCAGACTGACCTCATCCTGCTGGCAGAGCGACTTTACTGGCCTGGAGGAGAGAAGGAACCGCTTCTGGCCTCTGAGCTGGAGGTTACTGGGATCACTGGGAATAGTGGCTGGAGGAATCCTTGAACCTTCTCAGCTGGCTGTGACATCAGACAGAGGCGGCGTTCAAAGGCCCGCTGACTGACAGAAACTGAGACTCAGAGGAGATCTTTCTAACCAATTTCTCTGTCTGGTTCTGCCTGGTTCTTTCTGTCCTGCGTTCAGCGCTCGCCTGGAACAGGTCAAATGAGGACAGACCAAGATCCGAACCGGTCCGTCTGTCGATCCCCTCCCATTATAAAGAGAAAGACATTTGTAAAACTGCAGGAAACCTGGAGTGAAGAAGAGGAGGGAGATGATGATGAAGCCTTCAGCCTGTTTTACTCCATCAGGGCTGCTGCCTTGTGTTTGGGTCACTTCTAGATGCTCAGTCTGGTTTGTGTAGATCTACAGCTGGACGCCTCACCGTTTTACCCTGATCCAGAAACAGTAAGAAACTTTCCCTAAAATCCCCTGGAGCGACGTTCCCTCGCTGTCCTGCTGCAGCAGAGGAGCATCCGCCATGATGTTCTCTCTATGCGGCGGGGGTGGGTCGGAGGTCATTTGAGCAGCATCTGTTGATCAAATGGTTCTGTCCTCTGGGGACATCGGCATCACCATGAAGGAGCAGCTGCCGTTCTTCTGGAACCCTTTTGGGCCTTTTTTATCTTTACAGCTACCAGGCTGGAAGCTCGGACGCTGGGAGGAGCACCTGAAGGCAGCATCATTCTTCTGGTCGTGCTAGACTCCCCCCATCCCTTATCCCTTCTTCCCATTCAGCTTCCTGCCCTATAAATATTTGAGCACCCCCATTAGGGGAGTGAGGTAATGTTGAAATCACGGCCAACACGCCACACACGCATGGAGGCTGTAGTAGAGCCTAACGGTCCCACGGCCCCGAGCTAACGGCCTAACTAAGAGTGAAACAGGTTTAACGAAGCTTAGACTGTTCATTAAGGCAGAGAGCTGATTAATTAACGGCGGAGGGGAGACTTGGTTAATGAGTCATGTGATTAATTAACCCCCTACTGACAGTGTGGTTTAAATGGGGAAAGGCAGAGGAATGATCCCCGCCCTCTGAGCGGAGGAGGAAAATGGGATTAAAGATGATGAGGAACAAGAAATGAATTCTATGAGGGGAATGAATGCTGTGAGGGAATGAATGCTATGAGGGAATGAATGCTGTGAGGGAATGAATGCTATGAGGGAATGGATGCTGTGAGGGAATGAATGCTGTGAGGGAACGAATGCTGTGAGGGAACAAATGCTATGAGGGAACGAATGCTGTGAGGGAATTATGCTATGAGGGAATGAATGCTGTGAGCGAATGGATGCTGTGAGCGAATGGATGCTGTGAGGGAATGGATGCTGTGAGGGAATGGATGCTGTGAGGGAATGAATGCTGTGAGGGAATGGATGCTGTGAGCGAATGGATGCTGTGAGGGAATGGATGCTGTGAGGGAATGAATGCTGTGAGGGAATGAATGATGTGAGGGAATGAATGCTGTGAGGGTATGAATGATATGAGGGAATGAATGCTGTGAGGGAACGAATGCTGTGAGGGAATTATGCTATGAGGGAATGAATGCTGTGAGTCGAATGGATGCTGTGAGCGAATGGATGCTGTGAGGGAATGGATGCTGTAGAGGGAATGGATGCTGTGAGGGAATGAATGCTGTGAGGGAATGAATGCTGTGAGGGAATGAATGATATGAGGGAATGAATGCTGTGAGGGAATGAATGATGTGAGGGAATGAATGCTGTGAGGGTATGAATGATATGAGGGAATGAATGCTGTGAGGGAATGAATGCTGTGATGGAATGAATGCTGTGAGGGAATGGATGCTGTGAGGGAATGAATGCTGTGAGGGAATGGATGCTGTGAGGGAATGAATGCTGTGAGGGAATGAATGCTGTGAGGGAATGAATGCTATGAGGGAATGAATGCTGTGAGGGAATACCAGAGGGAATGAATGCTGTGAGGGAATGGATGCTGTGAGGGAATGAATGCTGTGAGGGAATGGATGCTGTGAGCGAATGGATGCTGTGAGGGAATGGATGCTGTGAGGGAATGGAATGCAAAGAGGGAATGAATGAATGTGAGGGAATGAATGCTGTGAGGGAATGAATGATGTGAGGGAATGAATGCTGTGAGGGAATGAATGATGGAGGGAATGAATGCTGTGAGGGAATGAAAATCGCTGTGATGGAATGAATGATGTGAGGGAATGGATGCTGTGAGGGAATGAATGCTGTGAGGGAATGAATGCTGTGAGGGAATGGATGCTGTGAGCGGAATGGATGCCGGGAGGGAAACGGATGATGTGAGGGAATGCCAGAATGCTGGATGCTGTGAGCCTAATGGCGTGCCAGAGGGAATGGATGCTGTGAGGGAGTGAATGCTTTGCCATGGAATGAATGCTGTGAGGGAATGAATGCTGTGAGGGCATGAATGTATGGATGCTGGGAATGAATGCCGTAGAGGGAATGGATGCTGTGAGGGAATGGATGCTGTGAGGGAATGAATCCTATGAGGGAATGAATGCTGTGAGAGGAATGGATGCTGTGAGGGAATGAATGCTGTGAGTGTAATGAATGCTGGGAGGGAAATGAATGCATATGAGGGAATGAATGCTGTGAGGGAATGGATGCTGTGAGTAAATGAATCCTGTGAGGGAATGAATGCTGTGAGGGAATGAATGCTGTGAGGGAATGAATGCCAGGAGGGAATGATGAATGCTATGAGGGAATGGATGCTGTGAGGGAAATGAATCCTAGCGAGGGAATGAATGCTGTGAGGGATGATGCTGTGAGGGAATGAATCCTATGAGGGAATGAATGCTGTGAGGGAATGAATGATGTGAGGGAATGAATGCTGTGAGGGAATTGAATCCCTATGAGGGAATGAATGCTGTGCAGTGTTCATGAATGCTGTGAGGGAATGGATGCTGTGAGGGAATGAATGCTGTGAGGGAATGAATGCTATGAGTGGAATGGATGCTGTGAGGGAATGAATCCTATGAGGGAATGAATGCTGTGAGGGAATGAATGCTGTGAGGGAAATTTGAATGCTGTGAGGGAATGAATGCTGTGAGGGAATGAATCCTATGAGGGAATGAATCCTATGATAGGAATTTTAGAATGCTATGAGGGAATGAATGCTGTGAGGGAATGAATCCTATGAGGGAATGAATGCTGTGAGTGGAATGAATGCTGTGAGGGAATAGGATCGCCGTGAGGGAATGAATCCTATGAGGGAATGAATGCTGTGAGGGAATGAATGCTATGAGGGAATGAATGCTATGAGGGAATGAATGCCGGTGAGGGAATGAATGCTAAGTGAAAGGGGAAATGGAATGCTGCAGGGAACAATGGAGTGATGGAATAGAAAGCTACTAGTTGTTGTAAATCCTTTTAATATTTTGTGCTTCAGTGGTTGCAAAAGGCCACGGATGCTTTCTCTGAACGCCCCTGGTGGGGGAACCTTTAGTTAGGGTGTGCGACTCGGAGAAAAAGCACTGCTGGGGTGGGAGGGGATCCTCCTGGGTCCTGATGTCGTGGGGACAGCGCCCCGATCTGGAAATTCCTGGTTCCCTTCTGGTTCCTCTTTAGAAGCGAATTTATGCTCGTTTTAGCTGCCTCCGCATCCCTGAAGGCCCAGGAGATCCAGCTGATGGTGAAGCTCTGTCAGGAGCAGCGATCATTCTGCAGGTTTCCATGGGACAAGTTTTCTCCACCTTTTGATGATGATGAAAGTGGTACTGCCGGGGCTTCCAGGAGATGCATGCCGTGGGCCCTTAGGGGCCATCCGCAGTGTCCAAGCAGGGGAAAGGCTGTGGTCCCATTGCCAGAGCCGCCTGCGCCCCTGCCCCGACCTGGAGTCAGTGTCGGGTGAATCTGAGGGCCCGGTCTCCACCATAGTGGCCCTCCCTGCTGCTTCAGTGGTTATGTAAGGTCTGGAATCTCGCCCTGGAGTGAAAATAAAGGAGGCGGTCCCTTCAGGGTTGAGCTGCTCAGCAGGAGCGAGACGCTTTACCAGATGGACTCTCCCCGAGGGACATTCCACCAGGAGGAGGAGCAGGACTCCACAGAGGGACTATGATGGTCCTGGAGGACCTGGAGGAGGAGTCTGAGGCTGCTAGTCCCGGTGAACTGGACGGCTCAGCCGCCACAAACAGCGACGGCGTCAGTCCCTCAGCCCCTCGCCTTCCTCTTGTTGATCTCTTTGCGCCCCTGTAATCTGCCTCAGCCCGCGAGTTCACCCTTTCCCATCTTCTGGTCTGGGTCCCCGGTAGTCCTGGTCCTGGACTTCCTGCCGGATGGTTCTGGGTGTTTAAAGGATGGGGTTTGGAGCGTTGGCATCAGAATCATGAGTTATAATCGCCTTTAGGAAGCTGTATTCCCCAATAAAAGCTTGATGGGAGCGTGAGCTTCCTCCGAGCTTCCTCTGATCTTCCT
>JAGKQL010000035.1:3348689-3366169 GCA_018398635.1 Cyprinodon brontotheroides
GGGGTCTGAGGCGCCGTCCATCAGAAGGAAGCAGACCTACTGGGGTCCTGTGGGGTTCAGGGCCGCGGACCGCTGCGTCCCCCGAGCAGGAACCTGATCCGGTTCTGTCTGGATCTGATCACCTTTCTGGATCCATTTCCTGCTGATAAATCCAGATTGATTTCAGACTCAGACGTTCGGATCAAACAGGTTCCGGGTTTTTGGAACCAAAGTTCCTCCTGCTGGATCAGATCCTGGATCTTAGGCTGGATTCTGGTTTATTTCCGGTTCCTGATCCAGATGTCCGCTCTGCTGCTGCAGCTCCAGCTCTCCTCCTCTTCCAGACTTCCTGCCGCATTTTGCAAACTGTTGTGGAAAAAGTAATGAAGCTGCTTTCATGCAGACACAGACCCCCCCTCCCTGTATGGGGGGGACTCGGTAATGGTTTCAAGGCTGGCCCAGCAGCCCTGTGGAAAATATGACCACCTTCTCCTTTCCACTGGCAATTTACACCAACAGGACCCCCCCCCCCGCCCACGGGTGAGGTTGCTGGGCCTGCACGGGTGAGGCCTGGGGCCCAGCAGAAAAGTGCGTCAGTTGGAGGGCCCAGCCGCGGCGGAGGCCGCCGGGGCCCTACATGGGTGGAGGCCATTGGGGCCCGCAGCCGCGGAGGCCGCCGGGGCCGCAGCCGGTGGAGGCCACGAGTGGCCCAAGAGCGGTGGAGGCCGCCGGGGGCCTGTGTGAGCTGCTGGGGTCGAAGCGGTGAGGCTGCCAGCCAGCGGTGAAGCCGCTGGAAATGGGCAGTGGAGCCGCGAAGTCGCCAGTACGGTGGGAGGCTGCTGGGGTCGGCATGGGAGGCTATAATGTACGGGTGCGGAGGTTGCCGGGGCCGCAGTGGTGGAGGTTGCTGAAATGGCAGGCGGGTGAGGTTAAGAGGCCTGCGAAGTGGTGGAGGCTGTTGGGGTCGGCGGGTGGAGGCTGCTGGGGGCGGCGGCGGGTGGAAGCTGCTGGGGGCGGCTTGGCAGTGGATCCGTCATTTCCTACTGACATTGAAATGTTTGCTGACGCAGGAAGAAAGCTGTTATTTTATGACGTTATTACCATCAAAACATCAGCATGGTGGTGAAGGGGTGGTGATACGGGCTCAGCTGAGCTCCACATGGATTTATCTGCACTCAAAGATTAATTCCCCCAAAGGCTGATTTGCTAAAGAGAACAGAGTGTTATTGAACATACTGGAATGTTTGGTGGAAAGGAAAAACTCAGAATATTGTGTTTTCCAACGCCAATCAGCTTAAACCATCTAAGAATGAGATCAATATTAAACCAAAGTTTGGTTTTTGAAATAAACGGACAAATAGATTTTTCAACAAGTTTTCCAAAACTTTTCTAAATCTGAGAATTTCAGCTCAGTATTCAGTTTTCTTGGTCCAACTAGAATAAAATCTTTTGTTTTTCCTCCTGCTTAAAACCAGTGATTGAAAGTATGAGTTATTGATCATTGAAATATGGTGAAAAATATTAACCAGATGAATCAACCGCTGAAATGATGGTATTAGCAAGGATATAACTTATTGATCACCATAATCATTAAAGTTTAAAGAAAGCCGTTGTTCTAACTGTTGGGCATTCTGAATCTCCCAGCGGTGCCCCGGCACTTACACCAGTGAATGTAAAGCGAATGTGATTGGTCGACATCAAGAGGCGGATTGTTGTGGTGGAAGCGTTAATAAAGCAGCTTTCGGTTGAGCTGAAGCATCTTGCTAACCCAGTGCCAGCACTCTACACAAATTGGTGACTTAGAAAGCTGCGCTGTCAAGCGAACGCTTATGGACAGTTTGAAACATGCAAAGAGGAGGAGGAGTTTGTAGTGTCGGAGGTGTGGATGAGTCTCACTGCATCATCCATTTTTTTTATTTAGAGGAGGAAAGGGGTCAAGATGTTGTGGAAGAGTGGCAGTTGAACTCAAGAACCTTTTTCATTTCTGGCTTCCATGTCCCAAACCACTAGGTCGCCAATGGGCTGCGAACTCTTCTGCTGCCAGATTATTGGTTGATCTTAATCTGCAGGATTATCCAGCGATGTTTGTCTGCAGCCGTAGATGGAAGGAAGAGGAACGGTTCAGACTGGTTTCATCAGAACACCTGGAGTCTCAGCAGTTAAACTGGTTCCTCTGAAGGATTGAAGCTGAGCCCTCAGACCCAGGCGCGAAGGTTTGACGCTTCTTCCGCCTGCCACACGGAGATAAATTGGAGTTTTTCCCGCTGCAGTAGCAGCAGCAGTGGAACCCCGGTACCCCTGTAAAAACTTCCTGCTCCCACTCAGCCTCTTCCTGTCTCTGTTACCCTCCCAACTCGCCGCCGCGCTGCTCAGCTGCAGGTTGATGGTGCGCGCCGAGGCTGGTGATGCGCCGGCGCTTTCAGATCTCTGCACCTTCAGCAGCTTCATGCTTCTTGGTGGCTCCTCCAGCTGGTTCTGGGGAACCTTCCTGGACCAAAGGGGTCCGTCTGGATCGGATCAGTAGAACCAGGAGGTTCTGTTAGGTTCTGATCCAGAGGAACCTCTGCAGGTTCTAATCCTCCTGATTCAGGAAGGCTGGACGGTCAGACGGACCTCTGAACCCAGAGAACCAGAACCTTCTGGAAGAGTTCTGGTGGCGCCAGGTGGGCTTACCTGGACAGAAGGTCACATGCTGAACATCCCATCTAGGTCCTCTGGCCGACCCAAAGCCTTTTCTGCTCCTTCATGGATTCTAACTTCTTCTGGTTCCTGGTTTCCAGTCCAGGAACCTTCTGGGTTCTCTGATCTGGATCGGGTCCAAAGTTCTGTTTTTAATCTTTTAGAGTTTAAAACGGTTCGGAGAAGGAATCTTCTCTTCCTGACCAAACATCCCCATGAAACCAACTAACCTATAAAATCACTTTGGTTTTTATTTCTATTTCCAAACTCAGCCTTCATGCAAACTATTTGAGAGCTTTGCTTATTTCTGCTTCCATAGAGCAGGAGGTATCTAGGTGCAGCAGTGGACCGAGCGACTCGGCCGTGACTAGGAAGGAAAAGCTTCTGTGGAAGCGGCAGAGAGACGTTTTCACCCACAGGAGCAGAAAATGAAGCAGAATTAGAGCTGTGCTGAGAGGCGGCGGTGGATGGCGGCTCTCCTGCATCAGTAACCCGGAGCCGCGCTTCCTTTACAGGCCGGCAGGAAGCTTTTGGGAAAACGTAGGAAAACAGAAATAGACGCGCGGCGGAGAAGTGGGAACGCAGTGGGAGGAATATTCCTGTAACGCCTCGTAAATTAAACGTAAACAGGGAAGTTAAACTTTCCTCTCAAACCCAAACATTTCAGACGTGGATCCTGATCCCGCAAGCCTTCACTGCTAGGCAGGCTCAGAGGCCTTGCTCCTAGGCACGGTTTGCAGATAGCAAAGGAAGGAGCTGCAGCTAATTAAATGCGGTTTAACTCTGGGGTTCAAACCAGCAGGCGGGGGGGAGGGGGGATTAATACCCAGAAACCTGCTGCCCCCAATCAGGCTGTAAACCTTTGATTCCTTGGTTTGAACGGAGGTTTGTCTGCTGGAAGCGACGACCTCTGGATCCGGTTCTGGATCAGGTTCTGGTTCTGGTTCTGGTTCTGGATCCGGTTCTGGCCCAGATGGGCTCAGATCAGAACCAGAGTGACTCTGAAACTCTGAGGAGCGAAGCAGCAGACGGAGAACTTCCCGACGTTCCCAGCCGGACTCCGTCTTCCCAGAGCTTCTGTGTGGCTGCAGCTCTTACAGGTGTGTGTGTCAGAGCGGAGCAGCGCAAGCGCCGTGCCCGCCGCCCCGACTCCCGCCCCGACTCGCCCCGACTCGTCTCTCTGGAGGAACAAAGCGCTTCATCACTGAATGGAAACCATCAGCAACAGGTCTGAAAGGTGTTGCTGCGGTTAAGAAACGTTAAACAGCGGAAACACACACATACACACCGTCTGCTGCAGCCTTGCTGCAAAGCCTGCGCGCTCGCTTTCTACTTCTTCGCCTCTTTCTGTTTGTCTGCACTCTGTTTGCTTTTCGATCTGCTTCCATTGAGCCGTGACTCTCTGAGAGGAAGGAAAAGGTGCGAGCGCTGATGGCTGCTCTTCAGCTTGGCCTTTTCGGCCGCCTACACACATTATGACACTTGAACGTCACTTCCATAACTCTATTTATAAGCTTTTGTGTCTTTTTAGGAACAGCGTGGGTTTGCTTTTCACCGGTGACTCACCGAGTGAAAGATGGAGGGAGGGAGGAGGGAGGGAAAAGGCAAAAACTGCAGATGGGTTCCTGTGTTAGGAACCAATCAAGCAGTGAGGAATGTTTATTTCTGTACATCAGACATGCAGCTCGTAACCCGCAGAGTATAACTGATTATGTCACAGTGATAAAGCTGCTTATGAGGGGAAAGGAAGGTCACTTCTGTTGCCTTTCAGTTACTAATAAGCCATTTTCTGTGTCTTGTTGTGTTGCAGGGATCTTCCTGAGACAATTGAGAACCTTTTGAAACTACAGAGGTATTCTGAAAGAATAACTTTTAAATTAAATCTGCGATTTAATCTTCAGATGTACACCATAGCCTTGATGTATTACAGCTTTAAGCAATAATTGCTAAATCAACATGCCTTTGATATAAATGAATATTAACCATGTATACAATACAGGGGCCTTTAAAAGAATTTGAATATGATAAAAATTTCAATTATTTTAGAAATTTGACTAAGAACATAAAGACTGTTTCTTCTGTTCTTCTCAGATCAGTAAAGATTCTTCTGCGATCAGGAATGAAAGACGATGCACAACAAAGTTGATGACATTGTAAAGACGATATGCATCTCTGATGCTGAGTACTAAAACTCACCCTTCAACCGCGCCTCTTGATTCCCGTTTTCAGTCGGACTCGCCACTCAGTCTTGCTCAGAGATGGAGGCACAATCTTCCTTTGTTTGAACCTGTTAGCAGCCTCCTAAGGTTCAGTTAACATGCGAGGGTACTTTCAGACCTTTTAGACCCTTCGGTACCTTCTCTCTTAACTAACCCACCGTCCCCTTTTCCCTCTCTTACTAAAACCAGAGGAGGTTAATAAAAATGGAGGCTCGTGAAGCAGCTGCCTCTGGGCACAAAGGCCTGATCAAGGAAACAGTGAAGGAGAAGGCACCTCTTGAAAGAAAGTGGGCATCTGAGCCTACTGCAAACACCAAGCACAGCACGTTTGCTGATCCAGAGGTTAAACATCGAGAGGGTTTTCCCTGTGGTGCAACAGGAATTTCAGCTCCCCATCAAAAGTATGGAATACCAGGCAATTCTGCAAAGCTGCTATCTGGATCATCTGCAGTTGGGGCAATAGGAGGTCCACCATCCCAAGACCCCCAGGGACCTTTTGCACAGGGCTTTCAAAGAGAATATTTCCATTTTGCCCAGCCCTATCCTCAGCATCCCCAAACTGAACGTTTTGTCTCAGGAGCTAAACCACAGCCCGGTCTAGAGCCTCATGCCTGGCCGTTTGTTGGCCAGTTACCCTCGGATGACTTGTACCCTGTAGAGCACCCAGGCCATACTCACCCACACGGAGCAAGGAGGTTTCCCAGGCAAAAATCTCCCAGTTTACCGAGCTCATTTGGACAATACTCCCACTCAGGCTCTGAGCCCGGGGAGGAGGGCTACGGCAAAAAAGAGCAGAAGCAAAAAAAGCCAGGGAAGTACCTTTGTCCCTACTGCAATCGGGCCTGCGCCAAACCCAGTGTCCTGAAGAAACACATCCGCTCGCATACTGGAGAGAGGCCATATCCTTGCATACCCTGTGGCTTTTCCTTTAAAACCAAAAGCAACCTTTACAAGCATCGCAAGTCTCACGCTCATGCCATTAAAGCTGGACTGGTGCCATTTTCTGAACCGACAGTGGCCCCTATTGGGGACGTGGATCAGGCATCCCCAGCTGGTGACGCAGAGGTGCCCTCGGATGGAGAACAGAGTACAGACACAGATGAGGAAGGGGTTGAGGCCTCCACAATGCTGACAGACAAAGACAGTCCCATCCCGCAGATCTCCTTTGAGGATGACAAAAATGCAGGTGAGTTTTCAGCAACAAACCAAGTTCTGAAAAGAAAAAGAATCAAATAATAATCTCCTGTGTTTCTGTGGTTTTTGACTTTATAGGTAGTACAGAACCAGCCTATGCAGACTCAGCTGAGGAGCTCCCCATCGGATCAATGAAAGTGCCTATCCTTATTATTCCCAAGTCTGGGGGAATCCCTCCAGCTGGGATGGATTGTCATCCATTTCATGATGTAAAAGGCTCTCATCGCTTGTTGGGATCACAGGCAGGTGGAAGAGCACGTTCACTAGATGACTGCCCCAATGCCAAACAGCGCTTGCACCGGTTGTTTGATAAGGAAGGCCAGAACTCAGATCCAGGCATGTCCCAGTCACTAAACCTCCTCAGTCCCCATAGCAAAGGCAGCACAGACTCAGGCTATTTTTCACCTTTTGATAGTGCTGAGCTGCAAATAGGCACTCCAAATACTAATGTCAAGACATACGAAGAGATTATGTTTGGTCGGACTTGGTACAATAGACCAAACTCCAGGTCGAGACAGTCAATCACATTGAATTTAGCAGGGGCCGACCCCACCATCCTGGCAAAGCAGCCGGGGACTATTACAGACATGGGGAAGATAGTGGAGGACCCAGGTTCCTTTCCAAGAAACCTTGCAGTCTGTGGAGAACCCAAGCATTATCCAACTGGACCCTGCCAAAGCAGTACAGGGCTTTTGGAGCTACCATCAGAGTCTGGAACTCTAATTCGGAGTAACTCGATGCCAACTCCATCTCCTCCCAACCCGAGCGCTCCTCAGGGGATTCGAGGTAGTGTCTCCTTTGATAACATGGTG
This sequence comes from Cyprinodon brontotheroides, assembly GCA_018398635.1. NCBI lineage: Eukaryota > Metazoa > Chordata > Actinopteri > Cyprinodontiformes > Cyprinodontidae > Cyprinodon > Cyprinodon brontotheroides. The sequence goes on from JAGKQL010000035.1 coordinate 3,355,573, forward strand.
GCACCAGATGATGTATTCTACCCCCTTCATCCCAGACTCAAACGGCAGGGTGCGTTTGAACAATCAGGTAATGAAGCCCACATAGGAGAGGCTGAGGGCTATGGACACATGGCCAAAAACCTTGTCTCCTCTTTGGGTATGAAAATGAGTGAGCGTAGCCCAGGAGTCCCAGAGAACATTCCCTATAGCCAATATGGTACTAAGGTCAACACGTCCGAAACACGAAAACGACGGAAAGAGAAGAGCGTTGGGGATGATGAGGACAGTCCTGGGAACTGTGACAGTAGCTGTAGTGGTTCCGTTGAGATCGTGGGCGACTATGAGTTTAAACAGAGCAGTCTGGATGGATCCAGAGCCACACCGATAGGCAAAGGCTCGCTCTACAGTGCTCATAGCCAGTCTGACAGCTTTGATACATGCGCTAGCATGTGCTCTGAGGACATCGCATTAGTTCCCGACTTGGAATCCAGGAAAGCAACCCGCGGTTCAGTGATCCAGCATACTGGCATAATATCCCGTCCCAATTCCTTTGAGAAGTCAGAGTCCTTTGAGCAGACAGGATACCAGTCCACAGATAGAGTTCCATCTAGTCAATACTCAGAGCAGTCTGATACTGAGATCTTTGAAGATACTCTGAGCCCTGAATCTGCTCTTCTGAAGACTAACAGCATGGAGCAGCAAAGTTCCTGTGAGCTAGCTGCCCTTTCATCTTCTTCAGCCACAGCCTCACCTGGCCAACCATATCCCAACTCACACAGACTGGTAAGGCAACCTAACATCCAAGTCCCTGAGATCAGGGTAACAGAGGAGCCAGACAAGCCAGAGAAGGATACTGAACCTGCATCCGCCAAGGAACCTGAGAGGCAGCAGCAGATGGAGGAATTCCAGCTGCCACAGAGGAGTGACACCCTGTCTCAGATGCCTACAGAAAAGCTGCCCCCCAAGAAGAAAAGGCTGCGCCTTGCAGACATGGAGCACTCGTCCGGGGAGTCGAGCTTTGAGTCAACCTGCACCAGCCTTTCCCGAAGTCCCAGTCAGGAGAGTAATCTCTCCCACTCGTCGTCTCTCTCCATGTCCTTCGACAGAGATGAAGGTCCCAAGTCTGTCTCACCAACTAAACAGGTACCTGGTGTTACTAGACTCATACGTTCCAGCAGATGCATAATAACCAGATTTATTTGTTGAACACAATTCATTTAGTGGAGACTTTGGAAAAGTTTTAAAGTGGATGTTATTAGTTTTAAAATGTTAAATCTTAGTTATAATATTAGCATTTTATTAGTCTACCAACTCATTATGCTCAGACTCAGAGACTGTATGAGACTGTCTTCATGATTGATAGAGATATGAAGTTTGGGATCATTAGGATAGATATGCCTTTTGGTTCTAGAATATAGATATTGAATTAGAAAGAAATGAAGCCTTGGGGGACCCCACATGTGATAAAATATACAGAGTCCCAGTTAGCCAAGCAGGTTTGAACCAGTTTGAACGCCGTCAATCGTTCAACGGTATGTGATCAATTGGACTAAAGGCCGAAGTCCAGACCAGTGAGCTAAAACCACGTTCTGCAGCTTCTAGAAGTATCCATGTTCTACACACCTGAATCTAACGTCCTCCAAGCAACAGTCAGGCTCTGTTAATAGAATAGAATAGAATTCAACTTTATGGTCATTCCACCATCCTCTATTCCCATCTCCTTGGGGAGCAGTGGGCTGCCATTGTGCGGCGCCCAGGGAGCAGTGTGGGGTTAAGGGTCTTGCTCAGTGCAGTCTGTGGGAGTGGGACTTGAACTCAGAACCTCTGGGACCCAAGCACAATGCCCTAACCACTAGGCCCCCCCTCTAATGAGATGAGAGTGGAAGACACCGTCCCTCGATGATGCATCAGCGTTCAGACAAACGTCCTTTAAGGCATCGACCAACGTAGGACGCTGGATATTTGTCGGGTTGGGAGTTGAAGGGTTGGATCTTCTGCCTCGTGTCTCAGTGGGACATGCTCCTGGGCTTAGCGACTGTCTTTCAGGTTTAACTGTCTCCAAATGACCACAGAGTCAGGGCTTTACTGAACCTGGTATCGCTTTAATTTTCTAGATTATTTGTTTTTATATTTCAGATGTTTCTGAACCTGCTTGTTCTAAGTGTTACCAAGCAAACCCCGGCATGTCGTTATTGAACGCTCCTTTATCTTCCCTCCTAGGATGACGCTATGGTCTCCGGTGGGGGAAAGCAGTCGGAGTTCCTGACTGTGCCTGGCAGCGGCTTTTCCAGCCACCATCAGCAGAGAGAGATGAGGCGATCTTCATCGGAGCAGGCGCCGTGCACGCTGCCCACAGAGCTGCCTGAGATGCGCAGCAAATCATTCGATTATGGGAACTTACCTTCCTCCAGACAGGGCGAGCTGTACACCAGTGCATCTGCAATGAAGGAACGTCGGCGGGGATATTTGGTTCGACAGGTAGAGTTAAATGAACCCTGACCTCTTCTTAATTCAAATGTGCTAATTTCACGCTCCTTCAGTGACAAAACAACCCCAAACTAAACCCATAGAGCCACAGGTCACCCTGAGATTAAGGAATGAACTTCCAGTGGCTGGAGAGATGAGCTGCCATTAATAAAGAGATCAAAAAACTGTTTTATTAGTCTGTGGGTGTCCAAGGTGGGCGGAGCCAAAACAGAGCCAGCCCAATCACTATCGTTTTATGCTAACTAGTTGGGATAATTCCTGCACAGCTCAGTGGGAGATGTAAGGATTGATGAGACAAAGAGAGTCAAAGACGACCTTCAGCTGGTTTTTCATTCGGTCACGGAGACAAAATGATAAATATATTTGTCACAGAAAAGTTTAAAAGCTGTTTTTTGTTTGTGTTAAAGTGTTTAAACCTGAAAAAGCTAAAATCCAAGACACCAATTCTCACTTTCTTTGCTCAACCAGGTCTATGCTCTAACATCTGTGCTAAGGTTTCTGCAGATCTAAGTAAAGTTTATCACCACCAGGCTTCGCTGAGTGTTTATCCAGAGACGGTCCTCCAGGAAGCAGGCGCACCTGAGATCTCAGTCAAACAGGAGAACCTGGAGCATGGCGTCTGGTCCAGCCCGACGGGTTCTCCTCACGGCAGCGTGGATTTACCCGGCAGGACCAAGCGAGCTGGTAGCTGCGTCAGAGGTAAGCCTGGCAGTCAGCCTTTGCTTTCATTCTGACCCGATGATCTGGTTCCGGTGTCTCTGTAAAGCGCCTTGAGATGATGTGATGTGAATGAAATAAACTGAATTCAAATAATTAATGATTAAAGCTTTGAAACTGTTCTGAACCGGCCCCTAATCAGGCTTAAGCTACGTTCACGCCGCAGCCTGCAGTCACCAAAGACCAATTTATGCCCACATGTGAGCTGGATCTGAACCATGGCAGTCTGACCGACACAGAGTTTTCCAATGTGATCCAGGCCACCGGTCCTGAATCCGATCGGATCTTTTTAATGGCGTTCAGGTCGCATTCATCCAAGCTGAACGCCATTAATATCTGACAAAGGTCAATATTCTGCTTCTTGCTGCGCAGATGCAGGAAGAAAAACAACATGGCGGACGACGATGCTGAGAGCAGCATTTATTTTTAACCCGATTGAAAAGATTGTGTTGTTAATGAACTGACTGAGGCTGGGAAAGAAATTAAAGATGGCGGGATGCGCTCCGGCGCTACTATCCATGTTTACTTCCCGAAGCACAGAAAACACTCGCTGGTGATGTCATTGGAATCAGAATAGAGCATTAATGCCTGCAGCTACCAGACTCGCTTTAAGCAGCAGAAGCAGCAGGTTTACCTGCAAAGTCAATGATTGAGTAGCATCAGAAGGTCCTGCAGCGCCAGGAGCAGCAGGAGCAGAAGGAGCAGCAGGAGCAGCAGGAGCAACAGGAGCAGCAGGAGCAGCGCCTCCTGAGCTTCTGAGCATTGAGGCGCCTTCAGAAGCAGCAGCTGCTGGAGCTGATCTGGGAGCTGGCAGGGGAGTCAGACGCAGCACTGCTGATGCAGAGCGCTATGATCACTCCTCTGGAACAGTTTATTAGCGCCTAAATTAACTTCAAATGTAGAAACCTGCCGGCAGAATATGTTGGCTTTTTATTATCCTGCTGCCTGCAGTTTGTAGCACAGACCTGAAAAACGCTAACATCTACTTCCAGCCGCCACCAGCAGGGGAAAACCCTGGAGAGTGGGCGGGCCTGAGGCAGCTGCTGCTGGGGATTCCCAGTGACAGCGCAGCGCCGGCATGTGGGGGTCTGAGCGGCTCCCACAGAGAAATAATCTTTGAAGGCAGGATGGTAATCTGGATGAACTGACTGCACAGACCATGTTTTCAGGAGGACTTTCTCTAGAGTGGCCTAGTTAAAGACCGGCCATGACTAGATTAAGGCTGGATCTTGCTTTCCAGATTTTACTGCATCATTTGTTAGTTCGTCACATGAAGTATTAAAGCTTTTTCTAAAGCTACGATCTGCTTTGAATCGATTCAGTGAGTTTCTCTACAGGCAGATTCAGTCTAAGTAACGTTTCCTCCTGCAGGATCCCAGCAGCACCAGCAGAGCAGCCTCCAGCAGAGCATCAGTGAGGACAGCCTACAGGATGAACCCGTCTATGGAAGGTGATAGCCTCTAAAACATACTTCTGTTTTTACAGCAAACTATAGAATTTCATCCTTAATGTTTCCCACATTTAAATAATGAATGCGCTGATTTGTGTGAATGCAGGACGCAGCAGCATCTCCTGCAGGCGCAGAGCTCCTCGTCTGAAGGAGAACACGCAGCCATGGAGGCTTTGGCCAAAGATCTGCCCCACCAGTACCAGACTGCTGCTCCCTTCATTTCCATCTTACAGCCCAGTTTGTTCTGGAATCAAGAGTCGGAACAGAAGCAGCAACTCCTCAAGCTTCACATCAGATCCCAGGGAAACCCGTCAGGAGTTCCGGCTCATAAGCAGCCGATCCCCGAGCCGCAGACGTACGATGGGAAAGCAGACGGCTCGCAGGTCTACGCCTCCTCGCTGTCGGTGCGGAACCTGGGCCCCCTCCCCTCCAGCCCCTCCCTGTTCCTGCAGCAGGTCCAGCCGGTGTTTGCCACTCAGAGCCTGGGATCCCAGTCGTCTCTGCCCGGCCTACTGGTCCCAGTCAGGATCCAGACTAACGTGCCATCGTTCGGTAGCGCTATGTACACTAGCGTCAGCCAGCTGATAGCTTCCTACGGCACCGGAGGAGCGGCGCCGGACTTGGACAGCGGCGGGATGGCCAACATGTCTCCTCCCGTTGGGAACTCTGGGAGGTCGGTGGGGGGGGGGATGAGTGGGACAGGGTTTAACTTGCCCCTCCTCCTGGGACAGGTAGATGTTGCAGGGCTGCGGTTCCCGTTGCCGGAGCAACAGGTGAAAACAGGAATCCCTCTGTCACTGACGTCAGGGACTCTATCCACTACAGACGCCTCGGCGTCCAACATGGTGGCCAGCAAACGCATGCTCTCGCCCACCAGCTCCCTGGAGCGCTTCTTCGACACCAAGCAGCAGAAGCGAGTGAAGGAGGAAAGGATGTACGGGCAGATAGTGAGAGAAATGGGCGCCGTGGAGCTGAGCGGCGCCGAACGCACATCCAACCCTGGGAAACAGGCCCGAGGTCTGAAGAGCGAACACTCCATGGACGATTCCTCCCCTTTCCCTGTGGCGGCAAAGATGGCGGTTCCCGTCCGATCGCCAGCTCCACACCTCCCAGACGTCCCCCGCGCTGAAAGCTTCACCCCCCCGCTCCAGATCGTCACCGATCGCTCAGGGGGGCGGGACTCCCCGGAGGAGCTGGACGTGGACGAAGCTCCGCCGCAGTCCAGCTCCAGCCCGGAGCCCATGCTGTCCTCTAACGACGCAGACGGCGCTGAGAAACGAGCCGCGGCGGCGAAGCGTTGTGGAGAAACGGGAGCGCCGCAGCTTTTCCAGTTCCCCAGCCTGCGCACCATGAGCCGCGTCAGTTGGTGCTTCCGGAACTACACCAAACCCAACAGCACCTTGGCAGCTTCCCACAGCTCCGTCTACGCCTCATGGTCCATCAGCTCCTTCAATCCCAACCCGCTGCAGCTCAGCACCAAGGCGGCGCTGGCGCTGCTCAGGTCCAAACAGAGGAGCAACGCTGACCTGATGTACACCGTCGCCGCCGTGTCTCCTCCCAGCTCGGGGAAGCTGGTGTCCTCTGTGGCCTGGAAGCTGAGGTTTGACCAGGTACGTCCCCAGGTGTTCCTCCCGCCTCAACGCTTAGCCGCGTGTTAGCCACCTGCAGGAAGCCAAAGCTGTGGTCTTGTTTCTGCAGCTGAAGCCGGAGCTGATGCCCGTCGACGTGAGTCACTTTGGGAGGAAGATGAAGGGCGTGGTGTCGTGGGAACGCTCCAAAGAAGAGCAGGTGGAGAAGGAGGTGTCAATCAAACCGCCTGCTGCCGAACCGGCGCGCATCAAGATCTTCGAAGGCGGGTAGGTCTCCAGGAAGCTATTAGCTCAGAGGTTAGCTTCTTCTAGCAGCAGGTTCCTAAAGGATGAAGGCATTGGCAGCATGTCGGCTTTTCAAAATAAAGGTTGAAGTTACCTTTCAAAAATAAAACACAAAATGAAATCTGTTCAAAAAAGTTTAAACAGGATAAATTTAAATGAATTTTCAATGAAAAGTATAAAGATGATGCAGCAGGAAGTCCTCCGTTCGGCTTCCTGATGATTTATTATCGTGATTCTTTAAAACTGAGGAGACTTAAAAGATAATTTAGCATAAACATCAGAGGTTCATGCAGCTCCTGCCTCCAAAGCTTTCAGCTGGTTTCAGAGTGACGCTGCATTAATGAGATTTCAAGCTGCTGCAGATGAAACTGAATATTCAGTCATCATTATTCATTTCCATAAGCGGCCACAGCTGTGTAAACGTGTCAGCAGTCCCAGGTATTTCCCAGCCTGCACTGCTGCAGACGAGTCTTTGATATGCGAAGCCTTGAACGGCCCGTTACCTCTGGCTGCTGCAGACGGGACAGGAAGTGACACCAGAAACCAGCCGTTCCCTAAAACCTCAGCCTGTCTGAGCGGAATCGGCAGGACTCAGCAGGACTTGGGGGCAGGACTCAGCAGGACTCAGCAGGACTTAGGAGCAGGACTCAGCAGGACTTAGGAGCAGGACTCAGCAGGACTCAGCAGGACTTAGCAGGACTTAGGAGCAGGACTCAGCAGGACTTGGGGGCAGGACTTGGCAGGACCCAGTTGGACTCAGCAGCACTCAGTAGGACTCAGTAGGACTCAGCAGGTCTCAGCAGGACTCAGCAGGACTCGGTAGGACTGGGTAGGACGCAGTAGGACTCAGCAGGACTCAGTAGGACTCAGTAGGACTCAGTAGGACTCAGCAGGACTTAGCAGGACTCAGCAGGACTCAGCAGGACTTAGCAGGACTCAGCAGGACTCAGCAGGACTTGGGGGCATGACTTAGCAGGACTCAGCAGGACTTAGGAGCAGGACTCAGCAGGACTTAGCAGGACTCAGCAGGACTCAGCAGGACTCGGTAGGACTCGGTAGGACTCGGTAGGACTCGGTAGGACTCGGTAGGACTCAGTAGGACTCAGTAGGACTCAGCAGGACTCAGTAGGACTCAGCAGGACTCAGTAGGACTCCGTGTTTCCTGCCAGCCAAAGGCTGGGTCCGGGTCCCTCATATATTAAGGGACGGTGGTTGGTGGCCTAATAAGCTCTGCCATCCTGACCTCTGACCTCCCAGCCAAGGACAGAGATACTAGTGGTTCCCATGACAACCAGCCTGGTAACATATGCTGTGTACAGCGGTGAAGTCTATATGTATATTTCTATAGGGAGGCCTAGCGGTTAGCAGAGCTGCTATGATCCAGGTTCACCTCCAAACCAAAGACCGTTAGGGAACATTATCAGGTTTATCCGTCTGACTCCGCCCACTCTGCCCATGTTTCCTGCAGGTTCAAATCCAACGAGGATTACGTTTACGTTCGAGGCCGCGGCCGCGGGAAGTACATCTGCGAGGAATGCGGCATCCGCTGCAAGAAACCTAGCATGCTGAAGAAACACATCCGAACGCACACCGACGTCCGGCCCTACGTCTGCAAGTTCTGCAACTTCGCTTTCAAGACTAAAGGTAGAGCATCCAACCGTCATCCAACCGTCATCCAACCGTCATCCAACCATCCATCCAATCGTCACTGTTCTGCAGTGATGGATCACGCCGTCCAGTAAAACCAGCTGTCCAGTAAAACCAGTCGTCCAGTGAAACCAGTCAGTAATTTGGGATTGTTTGTTTGTCTCTCTGTCGTTTGCAGGAAATCTGACGAAGCACATGAAGTCCAAGGCTCATATGAAAAAGTGTTTGGAGTTGGGCGTCTCCATGTCGTCGATCGAAGACACCGAGGCGGACGAAGGAGGTAGAAAAGAAAACGTTAAAATCTTCAGTATAACTCAGACGCTTTGGCAGAAGAGTTGCTCTGATTCCTCATTAAACAGACAGAAATGATGCGTTTCCAGCTACCATGAGCCGCCTTCGCTGCTCCGCTAACCTTCAATGGATTACAAGGCTGTCTGAGCGAGATGGTAGAGATGGTAGCTGATGCTAGTTTCCCACCAGATTAAATTCCTTTGTTCGATGGACCCCTGCTGGGTGGTTTGGCTCGGCGTTTCATTCAGACACACGAGGAGACGCAGAGGACGTCCCACCGATGAGTCACTGACAGATAAATGTTGGACTAGTTGCTGATTTATTGAAGGAGAAGCAAACAGAGGATGAATATTATTCAAACTTCAACCCAGAAACCTGAAGCAGGAACTCAGGGTCACTTTTTTCCAGAGTTATTTTATTGGTTTTGTTTATCAATAAATTCAGATTATGACGGCCATTTTTCAGCCGCTTTACAGGAAAACTTCTGGGCTGTTTGGCTGGAATCCATCTGCTGGAAAAACCAAAGTGTTCAGAGACGTTTTTGACTCCAGCAGCTTTTATAGCTCTGCGTTTTATTAGCTTTAGCCGTGGGAATCGGCTCTCTGAGGTGTTTTATGCAACATGTAAACTTTCACCACATTTTAATGCAAGCTGATTGTTTTAATCCTTTTTCTCTCATTGTTTTTCTCTCACTCCTCGGTTTTGCTTCCTGTCTTGAAGATGGAGGAGAGGAAGGCCAGAGATCTTCAGAGAAGCGGTCCAGAGGAACCGTGGCGGAGCACCAGTTCTCGGACGCCGATGATTCGGAGGGCGGTGAGGAGGATTGTGACGAGGTGGATGAAGATGAGGACGATGAGGATGACTACGATGGCGACTCCACCCCAAAGACCCGTTCTCGTTCCACGAGCCCTCAGCCGTATCCGCTGCCCTCACTGTCCATCACAGCGGGGGCCTCCACCCACAGCGCTCCTCACCTGTCCCACCCGGTGGCGCCAGACCTCCACCTGGTGGGGCACTCCAGCAGGGCGCCTCTGTTCGGATACTTCACTACTATCCCCAGCATCCAGATCACATCTCAGGCTCCTCCCACTGAGCGGAATCCAGCGGAGCAACATCTGGAGCGGAACAGCCTCCTGGCTCCACCCTTCTCCTCCTTCATGGATGAGGATATCTCCGTCCCCTCCCCAGATCTGTCCTCCTCCTCCTCACCTGGGCTGGAGCTCTCTGGCTGCCCCTCCCCCAGCTCCCCGTCATCCTCCCCCTCAACATGCCGTTACCTGTCCCCACGCCGTGACCTTTCACCTCGTTCTGGACATCTGTCCCCCCGGCGGGACATCTCCCCTCTGCGCCACGTCTCCCCTAAGCGGGACATGGGAGGCGGGGCGTACCGCCGAGACGTGTCCCCAAGGCGGGGGCACCTCTCTGTGCTCTCGCCGCTCTCACGGCCAACATCTCCAGGGGGGCGGGACTACAAGAGAGACCTTTCGCCACGAGGACGCCACAGGGGAATGATCCGTGCGCTGTCTCCTCGCCGAGGCCTTTATCACCAAAGGTTGGTTCCAGCAGATTATTACTGCGCTCGCTATAATCCGTTAGCGTTAGGTTTGATCCGTTTGACCAGTTTAGACCGTCTTCAATGCTGTCTGCCATTTTCCTAACAAGTTCATCTCTTACCGCCGTGTCTTAGCGATATTTTAATGCAGCCAATCAAACACAGGAGAAACCAACTTTCAACGTTAGCATGTTGCATCCAGACTCTCTTCTCCTTTACTAGAATCAGAAGGTCAGGATTTTTACCACCTGTGTCTCCAGGGACGCTTCCTGATTGGCTGAGCTTAGACCCCCTCTAACTCATTAGCTCAATGGTTCCCATCCTGGTGCTCAGGGACGCCGCCCTGCAGGCTTTAGGAACGTCTCCTGTTCCCAGATCACTCCTTGTTCATCAGAGAAGCTCCTCCTTTGCAATCAGAGCCGCAGAAACCTGCTGATCAGGGATTCTGTTTCTGGTGGAACAAGGAGGAACCGAGAAGACTCAGGACCCTGTTCCCTGAGGGACAGGGACAATGAGGGACAGGGACAATGAGGGACAGGGGTCACTGAGGGACAGGGTTCCCTGAGGAACAGGGTCCCTGAAGGACAGGGACAATGAGGG
>JAGKQL010000035.1:3366179-3379709 GCA_018398635.1 Cyprinodon brontotheroides
GACAGGGGTCCCTGAGGGACAGGGTCACTGAGGAACAGGGTCCCTGAGGGACAGGGTTCCCTGAGGAACAGGGACAATGAGGGACAGGGTCACTGAGGGACAGGGTTCCCTGAGGGACAGGGACAATGAGGGACAGGGGTCATTGGGGGACAGGGGTCCCTGAGAAACAGGGTGCCTGAGGGACAGGGGTCATTGGGGGACAGGGGTCCCTGAGAAACAGGGTCCCCGAGGGACAGGGACAATGAGGGACAGGGTTGGGAACCATTGCATTAGCTGCATAAAATGATGCAAAACGCCAAGATGTCCTCTGATTGATCCTGGTGGACGTCGTCCAACCTGAAGTCTTTGGTCTGCTGGACCTTTTTCAGACTTTCTCAGAAAAGTTTCAGTGAATTTTCTTTGATCACATATTTTACGAGATAAACTCAGTCCTTAGCCGATAGAGAAGCCTCTGGAGATACAGAAAGCTCATCTGCTGTTGGACAGGAGATGTTCCTTTGTTAGCGTTAGCACGGTGCTAGCTTATTGTTTCAAAAAGTAGAATCAAAGTTAGAAGAAATCAGCTGTTTTATAGAAGAGTTAACAGTTAAATAAATGGAGGCTTTCACCTGGCTGAGCTTTGAATGAAACTTCTTTAAAATGACTATAGTTGACTGATTGTTCTGTTCATCTGTGACTCAGCCCCCACAGCGGGGCCCGGGGCCCGAGGAACAATCATCATATGGCGGCGATGGCTCACGCAGATTTCCCTCTGGGGCGTCACAGTGCAGAGATGGAAAAGGTAAGGTCGCTGTCTTTTGCTTTACGAATATTTGTCCAACTGGTCTTTTCAATGTTTCTGTTTTCAATCTTGGGAAAAAGGTTTAAAGTTTGTACTTTCATGTTGATCCACCCAACTGCTTAATTTCTTTATACACAAAGATAAAACTTCCCAACAGATAATAGACAGACAGTGATAGTCGGTCCTCACTGTACCTAAGGTTCAGCCCAAACTAATACTGTTTGTATTCAGGATCTGGTGCTTCGGGTTGTGACCCATACCTCAGACTGAGGGCTGTACCAGAACTTAGCCAATAAAGCTACAGCTTTAGCTTCCTATTTATCCTCAACAGTCATGAGCAAGACCCAAACTTACTTGATCTCCACTGCTCAACCAGAGACTCACTCACTTGCTCTGACAGAACCTTGTCTTCAGGCTCCTGGAAGACCTCAGTCACGACTGTTTCACTATTAGTTGGAACTAGTATTGAAAAGAATGAGACTTAAATGACTGAATACCTGGTTCTGCTTGGATCCAAGGAACACCCAAAACTAGGAAGATGTTGGGCATGTTGACCTTAGATAGGAGTTCAAAGTACTTTGTATATGATCAATGGTAGACCCTTTGCAGACCTCCCTGATACCCTAAGACCTCCTACACAGTGCTATGCCAAGACCTCCCCCTGATACCTCCTGCTACAGCTATGCCAAGACCTCCCTGATACTCCTGCTACAGCTATGCCAAGACCTCCCTAATCAGATGCTTTGGGGAATGGCAGCCGAGTGGTTGGGGCATTGCGCTTAGAATCCTGAGGTGCAGCGCCCCACAGACTGCCACTCTGGCTCCTGAGCAAGACCCCTGACCCCCACACTGCTCCCCCCGGCGCCCCAATGGCAGCCCACTCTGCCCTCTTAGGGAATGGGTTAAACACTGAGAGTAAATTTTGTTGCTCATGTAATGGAACAACAATAAAACGCTGGGAATAAAGACCCTTCTAAGACCTCCCTAAGACCCGGGTCTTTTTGTTGTAGCAGGGTCTTAAGGAGGTCTTCTAAGACCTCCTTAAGACCCTGCTACAACCATGTCAGACCCTCTACACATATTATGATGCTCATGATTTATTCAGTCTAAATAATCATCACAGAATTAATGAAATATAGAATATAATGGAATAGAAACTCCCTTTATTGTCCCACAATAGGGAATATATCTGTCCTCCATGGCTGATCATTGGGTTCGTTTCCCGTCTGAAGGTATCGTTAAAGGAAATATGGCCGCTTTGAGGCGATGCCCTCAGTTAAAGTTAACTTTATCTATCAGGCTATAAAAGCTGCCATGATTGTTTAGAAGCTAATCTGGAGTGAAAACCTTTCAGACTGAGGATGAAGTGTGAGGGATGAAGGGCAGCGACTGGTGGAAGGAGAAACCATCTGGCAGAGGAGACATTTAGAGACGGTGAGGGAATGAAGTCCAGCTCAGACACAGCGACTGTTTCAGAGAAGAATGATGGAAGACGCCGCCTTCTGCTGGTAATGGGATCTTGGCCGGCCGGGATGCGGTTAATGAGGCTCCTGTTTTTCTTCTCAAGAGCTTCACCTCCAACCCTGGCTGCTGCTGCCAAGCTGGAACCCAAGAGGGAGTCTGACTCTGCAGATAGATCCGTGTTTCAGGAGCTGCTCTCCACAGATCCCACACTCTATATTTGCACTTTTCATTGGAGGTTTTATTCATTTAAAGCACTTTTCAGGAATTCTTCATCTCCACAGCCGGAGGTTTCCGTCTGATAGACACTTAATGCAGAGATAGAGGAAGCCAGACGTTTCTGCTCTTCATGTTGACTCTCAATCTGTTTCAGAATCTTCTTCCTGGTTCCTCATCGCCATCTGAACGGGATCAAGGCTCAGCCCAGCGTTACCAGTCCGCTTCACCTCACCAGGTTCTGTTCAGCCACCTACCCACCCATTCACAACTTCAGGTGCTGCACTTATTCCTTATGTTTATATTTATTACTTTCTTTAATGCTCTAAATTCATATGTCTACTTAACTATTACTGTAGCTACGTTAGCAATACATGCCCTTCAAAATAAAGCTCATAGTATTCCAAAAAAGTTAAAAAACAATCCACCTTTTCAATTCAAAATAAAGTCTTTAGACACGCTAAGGACGGGTCTGAATATCCAGGGGATCCAGGTTCCACTGGAGCCAAAGGTTCTGACACTATTCCAAAATAAAGTTCTCAGATCCCTTTCAAACTAAGAGCCTTGATTTAAAGGCACAGGCGCTTTCTAACCGCGGTCGCTCAGCCACAGGTGAAGCAGGGACTGTTCCTCCCCTTAAGTATCCTGTCAATGGAGGCGAGGCGCCGTAGGACCTTGCTTCTTCTTCTTCTTCTTCTCTCACTGATCAAACTTAAGTTTTGTGTCTGTTAAGCTGCTCCTGGTGGGCGGAGCTTCTAATCTTCTATTTGCTCCTCAGGTGCGTTCTCCATTCCCGATGATTCCCATCGGAGGAATTCAGATGGTACACTCTATCCCCACATCTGCTCAGCAGGGGGCGCCCACGGTCTTCCTGCAGAAGAGCGTATCGGAGGACTCGGTCAGCGGTGAGGTCGCCTCTGTCGGCAGAAAAGGAGGTGAGAAGGTGGAAGGGGGAGGAGTCAGGCAGGAGCAGGAGGAGGGAGCATCCACACACTGCACGCCAAAAGCTATCGCCTCCCTCTGCCTCTGGATCCTGAGTGTTTACAACGAGGAGCAGGAGAGGTCCGATCGCCCTCCTCCTCATCTGCATCTCCAGCCCAGCGTCCGTCCCCGTCGCCTCCTACCGCTCCAGGATTTCCCAGCACTGCTTAGCGGCCTGGAGCTCAGACCTTCGCGCCCGGTGACCCCTGCCTCCCCCCACTCATCCTCTTCCTCCCTCTCCCCTCACCCCTTTGGCCTGGGATCTGACCCCCTGCAGCCTCACAGCGGCATCCCAACCCTCCACGGTGGGGAAACAGCGTGAGGTGGAAAGCATAGAGCAGGAAACAGGACGGCTCTCAGAAAGGGGGCGGAGTTTCCGTTTTCATCCAATAGGAAGGGACGATGTGCAACAAAGAGAAGAAACAAGGAACTTTGCACATTTTAGCTGAACGCTGCTGCATCATGTTGGACCGAGATTGGGCCTTAAGCCCTTGAACATTTTTATTTAAAGACGACCACGTCGAAGGTTGGCGGGAAAAGCGCCGATAAAGGTTAGCGGAAAACGGCCGGTGAGTTGGCGGGAAAGCGGCGATTCAGCGGCCGGACTTCTACGGCGTACGCCTTTCGCTCCAGCGAGTTGGGTTGGATTGCGGGAAGGTAGTGTACGCAAATAATATTACCGCACTGCTCTTTTTTACATATCGGCTTTGCTTGTAGAGTATACTACCTTCTTTTTCATTTTTGGACACCTTAAGCGTTGATGTGAAGTTATGGATATTACCATTACGTACGGTTGCACTAAAACATATTTTTATATGAGTGAAATAAAAAAAGCTTTTTTGTGTACAGCAGCGATTCTATAATACTATTTATTGTTACCAAGTTTCATAAACTGTACATTTTTTCTTAAGTGTCGTGGATGCCTTTTCTATGTCCAGCATGGGGAGCAGGACGTGTGCACTGTAATACGGCTTTCTATGTGTTTATATACGTCAGAGTGAACCGCCAACCTCGCTAGGAGGCTTATGCATATTGAAGATGTACTCAAGTATTTACCCTGCATATGATGAATACATACAGTATCGTCTATTATCTGCACTTAGCATTTAAACATTTACATTTTTGTAGTTTGCTTGTACATTTTTGCTGCTTTTCGCCTGCCGCTGCTCAGAAGTTTTTCTGTTTTTTAAAAACTTTAAATTAGAGCTGCACCACATCAGAAAAACAAAAACATTTTAATAATTGTGCTTTTGATGAACCTGCATCAGCAGATGTAGAAATATCAGATTCTTCCAAACATGGAGAGTTTGAAACCGAATGTAAACATGAATTATTATCCCGATTGGTCTAAAACCTAAAGGTCAAACGTTAGCAAGAGGCACTTTCAAAATAAAGTTAATAAAACATTGAATAAATCAGTTTTCGCGCATCAGAACAAAGGTTATTGTTGTCCTCCAAAATAAAAGCCCTAATATTAGATGGAGTCTTGTCATGTGACGCAGTTTTCACATGAAAAAGAACAAGCCACCCCTGAACGGGGGATTGCTGCAAACCACAGCTCATGACTGACCTTCAAAATAAAAGCCTAGATATAAAGATGGGTGGGTGTTTAGCTAAAATAGCTCCTATGTTATTTTGTCAACTAGGCTGTAATACTAGTGGATGTCATGTTCTCTTCAAAATAAAAGCCCAAGGTTTTTTGTTGAATGGGTGGAATTACAGCTAATGGACCTAAAAGGATACGGTTTGTATATCGAGCTTCTGCGATCCCTTCCAGATTGGCGAGTTTTCTTTAACCAGAGCGAATTAGCGGGAGGAAGCTGCTGGTTTGATTCCTGGTTTTTCTGCACCTTCTCCCTGTGCAGCCGTGGCTTCTCTCCAGTTACCCTGACCTCAGTGCAGTGAGAGCATTCCTGCCGTCCGTTAACAGGCTGGCACGCCGTCATGGCCGCCGCCAGAATCTGGGCGTCACCAGATTGACCTGCTGGGGACCACAGATGGGCTAATTCTGCACCTTTACGTCATTTGTTCCTTTTGGAAAACACCGGCATGGATCAGATACTTTCCCATCTTAGGAACCGCAGCAGGAAGATGTTTATGGTTAGAGATGTTGTGCAGCTCTAGTTTGAAGGTGTTGTTTTCTCTCTGCATTAAAAGAAAGATGTTTGCCCCCCCCCCCTCCAGCAGCAGCAAACAAAGAAGCATTCCAGTCTCAAACATGCCGGGTCTCTCGCAGCATCGGAAACCTGCAACATCTCTAACAATGCACCTTATTTTTCCTGCTCCGCCTTTTCTTTTTAGCACTTAGACGATAATCCTGCAGTCATGGCGTCTCTGCACCGCTCTCCTGCGCAGCCTTTTCAAAAAGTCAAGCAATATTTAGCCAAACTCTGCTCTCACCAGCAGGGAGTTTTTTTGTTGCAAGGCAACAATGGTGTACTTTAAAGAATTCCTAAAATCAGGAGCAGAAGGGAGCAGGTGTTGTGCTGTTGGGACAGTTTGGGGCTGAGCCGGGCAGGCTGCAATGTGAGTGTCTGTATTCTGTATCAGTGTATAAACCAGTATATCCTCTTCTTACTTCTTTTCTATTTTGATTCTCCCTCTTATGTATCATGAAAACAATGATGTCTCTTTCTCTTATCAAAGCACAAGTCATTGCATTTAAGTGACACCTGCAGAGAAAAAAGGAGGTAGAGCAGGTGAACGTGCATCTATGGGGTGTCTCTGTGACGGCGTTATCATGTACGATCCTCGCTGGGAGAAGCGTTGCAGTAGAGGTGGAAGAACGCGTTCATGTTTCCTAATAAAGATGAACAGAAACAGCAGCAGGTCTCTGGCTTTTATTTCAGTTTCTGGAGAAGTGATGACCTGTTCATGGCTCGTTTATCGCCGTGGGAACGCCAACGGATGGAAGGAGAAAGATGTGACCTTCATCCACAGCTCAGGCCGGCTGTACTGGTCCAGTTTTCCTAATTATTTTATTGTTTCTCAATTATTTCCATCTTTCAAAAAAATAGAATCAATGTTCTTCATTTGATTGGATCAAATGAAGAAGAACGTCAGAAAAACTAAACTGGTGTAAACCAGTGACCCTCCCAGTGACAGGTGTAAACCAGTGACCCTCCCAGCATGACGCTCTAAATAAAGAGGATTTTAGGCCCCGTCCACACGAAGTCAAACCCTGGCCTAAACGCACTAATTTTTCACCAAACCAGCCTCTCATCCATACGAAGCCGGCGTTTCAGGGGTCTGTAAACGATCTTTTTTTATTAAGCCTTCAGAGTGGGAAGATTCTGCAACGCCGTTTTCGCGTTTCCATCTTTAAGCTCTAACCGCATTTTTTTTCTTACACGCATGCGTCATAGCGTCGCCTCTACACACGCATGCGTCATAGCGTCGCCTCTAAACACGCATGCGTCATAGCGTCGCCTCTAAACACGCATGCGTCATAGCGTCGCCTCTAAACACGCATGCGCGACACAGTATCACAACAACAATGGCGCCGTACTGTGTTGAATGGTTGCTGCTCATGCTACTCACCCTGCTGTCGGGCTTACAACAGAATCTTCTTCTTCTGGAATATCTCCAGGAAGAACAGAGCAATATCGACCACCTGGTTCAGCACCTGTGTTGGCTAGACACCCAAATGGATGCCGCAGGGTAACGCATGTATAAATATTGAGTATAAGCATGCCCAACATTTTGATAGCCTAATTTTGCTTTTGGCATACTGCAGCGCCTTGACCTGGCATTTTGCAGCGTTTTCTATGCATTAAAATTGGCGATCACATTTATTTCGTCTCCGTCTTTACCAGATAGCGTTCTGGAAAATATTAAGCGTTGCGTGTTGTTTTTCGCCGGTATTGGCGGGGCCTTATTCGTAATGTGTGTGTGGCGTGTGTGAGGCACCTGATGCCTGTCAGGATCGAAATACTATCGCTGTTAATTTATTCTCACGGTTGGTTTGGGATCTGGTGAGGATGTTTATCTGATTGCTCCCTCCTTCCTCCTCTTCAACTTCCTTCCCTTCCTTCATTGCTTCTTCCTTTCCCTTGCCTCCCCTCCCTCCCTCCCTCCTCCCTCCCTGCCTCCCTCCCCTCCCCTTCCCTTCCTTCTTCTTCCTTCTTCCCTTCCTCCCTCCCCTCCCCACCCTTCCTTCCTTCTTCCTTCCTCCCTCACCTCCCCTCCCACCCTTCCTTCCTCCCTCCTCCTCCCACCCCTTTCCTTCCTTCCTTCAGCTCTCCCTCCCTCCACCCTTCCTTGCTTCCGGGACGTTGCTGAATCCTCCCGCTTTCCTTCCCTCCATGCTTAGGGACGTTTGTTACTGAATGGGGTTGCTCACGTTGAGCTGTGAAAGTTGCTCAAATTGCCTGGTTCTGCAGGGAGCGCTCCATATGCGCTCCGCTTGGATTCCAGCTCACACCTCCCAAACGAGGAACGGCGTTCATCAGGATCCAGAATAGCTCTCTTGATCCAGCTGACATAAAAGGGGGGAGGAGACTAGATCAGAGCCAGATATTGTCCTCTAGAAGGAGAACCACACGCAGACAGGTAGACCATGGTGAGACAGGATGTGCTGCCATCTGGCGGGACGGAAAGGACCAACTCGAGCATCTCCAAACACGTATCAATAGAACAATGGGCTACAGATTTAATGATGGGACTTGGGAGTACTGGGTCTGATAATGAATTCACCAGTGAAGGTGGAGCGTTTCACATCTGTCTACCAGGATCCATGGTGGGCGGATCAGACTGGATATGAAACCAGATATTTCTCAACATCTGGTGGGAACATTTAGGAAGAAGCTGGATGTTTGACTGACAGGAGAGGAGGAGGAACCAGATCCAGGATGAGCGGCCATGATGGGAACCAGAACAACCCACTGTCATGATTCATGCAGCTATTATTTCATCCAAATGAAAAATGGAGAACAGATAAGCAGTCATCATGAAGCTTTGTCTACACAGGTGAAAGAAAGGGACTGGGTGCCATTTTACTTTTAGCCTTTTGAACTTTCTACAGGAAGAACAGGCAATGTTGCTAGACTTGGAGCTTAGCAGCTTGGAAAAAATCTTTTCTCATTCCTTTTAGAGACAGCATGAAAGAGTCAGCCTGGTACAAAACATAGAGAGGAAAACAAGAAGAAAGGGACAGAAGAGAGGGACAGCCTAGAACAGATAATGAGGGTTCTGAGTGGCTGTGTGTGTATTCTTCTGGCCAGCATTTCATCTGGAGAATGGGGCTGTACCTAGCGGCTTTTTCTCTCATTCAGAGGGGCCCCTGCCTGTCATGTTTGCCTAAGGCACCCACATTTCCTAGATCCGCCCCTGGCAGGGTCTTAAAGAGTCCAGTTTAGGATCCAGAGGCGTCCAGCAGAACCAAAGTCTGAAGTTTCTAAGTTAAAGATGTTGAGATTCCCAACAAACCAGCTGTGAACTGGGAGGAAGATCTTTCCAGTTTCCCTCCCTAATCTCACATTCTCTTGTTTCACACAGAACCAAAATGCAATTTTATCACCCGGAGTTTAGTGGGCAGTAATTACGATGAGAAAGTGGCTGGCAAGCATGTGATTTGTACAACTGGAACTGATTCTGCAGAGTCACGCCACCGTCAGAACCGCAGGCCGGCGGACTGGGACACGGACACGGCAGCCAGGCCTCACTGGGAACGCTCTCCTTCCACCACACGACTTGTTTACATGCAGAGATGGTTGTGGGAGCGAGTCTGCGGCCGGGACCCGAACCAGCAACGTCTCAGCAGGGGGACCAGGAACCAGCTGCCGTCCTCCAGGGGCGGGACCCGCAAGGCTCACTTGGCAGATCACTCGGAGGGACCCCAGGCCAGCGAAGAAAACTGCCCGTCCTCAGGGGCGGGACCCAAGGCTCAGCAGCAGTCACACTCCGGGAGGCGGGACCAAGGCTCAACAGCCCGTCCTCAGAGGCGGCGGGACCAAGGCTCTTGATCCTCAGAGGCGGGACCAAGAGCTCCAGCAACGTCCTCAGAGGCGGGACCAAGGCTCAGCAGCAGATCACTCAGGGGTGGAACCAGATCAGCCGATCCTCAGGGCAGCGGGACCAGAACCAGCAGCCGTCAGAGGCTGAGGGACCAAAATTTCAACAGCGTCCTCAGGGTGGAGGACCACTCAGGCGGCAGCAGGTCCCCTCCAGGGTGGAGGACCAGAACCAGCAACCGTCCTCAGGGCGGCGGGACCAGAACCAGCAGCCGTCCTCAGGGTGGAGGGACCAGATCCAGCAAGATCACTCCAGGTCCTCCAACCCCGTCCTCAGGGCTGATGGGGGGACCAAGGCTCAGCAGCCCGTCCTCAGAGGCGGCCGGGACCAAGGCTCCAACACCCCGCCGTCCAGAGCAGGGTGGAGGACCCATCCTCGGCGGCGGGGAACCAGCAGCCGTCCTCAGGAGGACCAAATCCAGCGTCCTCAGAGGCGGCGGGGACCAATCACTCAGGCGGCGAGGAGCCGTCCTCAGAGGCGGCGGGGACTAAGAGGCGATCACACTCAGAGCTGGCGGAGAACTCAACAGCCGTCCTCAGGGCGAGGGACCAAGGCTCAGCAGCCCGTCCTCAGGGGTGGAGGAGGACCAGAACCAGCAACCCGTCCTGCGGCACCAATCTCCTCCCTTCTTCCTCCCAGGGATCTCCTCCCTTCTTCCTCCTATGCAGCCTGTCAGCTTTGGAGGGAGCTGCTGGGATTACCAAGGAGAATCAGTGTTGCTCATCTCAAAGCTGCGGTTGCTTAATTCTCCCTGCAGGCGTTCTGCTGGTTTTCAGGCGAATATTAGCCTAAATGTTTTCCTCTGGGTGGCTGGTTAGTCAGCAGGTTAGTATTAGTTAAACCCATCCTCATGCTTTAAGATCAGCTCTGTGACACAGTATTTGTCGCCAGTTACAGAAACTCAGCTATATTTTTCCTCTGCAGTAGAGATCAGAGGCGCCCGACTGACGGGATCGTCTCTGTTAGAAATCACTGTTCAGATGATTTCAATAAAACTGAGTCACAACTGTGAACAAGCTTTACAGGGCGAACGTCACGATACAGAAGCATATCTCCATTACAAACAAAATAATCCGATTAAAATCCCCATTAAATGCATTAATTAGTTTAATATCCAGTGACGCTGACTCAGGAGTTGAGGTTTATCCTCACAATTGGGTTGGATAAACTAGAATGATGAAAAAAGGGGTCCCCATGTCCTCCGGCAGTCCAAAGCTATAGCAGCAGAACTATAAGACTGAACATTTTAGTCTTCCACAGCACAGTGATGTGTAAAGCTTTTATCAAAAGGGAAAGTTTTAAGCCTTTTCCCTCATTACTTGATGAACAAGCACGAAATCGATCCAGATAGATGGACTGGCTTAAGTCTAGATCTGTTCCTTTAATTCCAACAAAAATATTCAAAGTCTTTCTAAAAAGAATATTCTGATCAACATGGATTCCAAATGCAGCACTGAGATCCAACAGGGCTGAGCACGGAGGATACAAGTCCATTATCTGAGGCCATGAGAATATCATTGTAGTGATGACTTTCACCAGAGCTGTTTCAGTACTATGATGAGCTCTAAAGCCGAACTGAAACTCTTCAAAAGTTCATTATGAAAGGGTGGAAGTGATACAGCGTAAACTTTAATTTTGGCAACTACTTTCTCAAGAATTTTTAGATCAGAAAGGAAAGGTGGATATAGGTCTATAATTGACCAAGTCATCTGGGTCAGAGAGCGGTTTCTTAAACAGAGGTTTAATTACAGCTTAACCTTAAAAGCTTTTGGTACTTATCCCTGTAACAGAGATAGATTAATCACATCTAGAATGGAGGGAGAGATCAAAGGGAATACCTTAAAATAACCTGTGGTTGGAACTGGATCCTAGCCCATACAGAAGTTGAAGGCTTAGATAGAAGACAATAGTTTTGCTTTCCCTCAAAAAGTTCAACTGGATCAAAAGCAGTCTAAACCCGGTTCAGTCCGCGGATAGAGGAGTCCTTATGATCTTATTTATAAAGAATCCCATAAAATCGTAGCTGCGAGCAGGTGGAATGGGCGGTTCAACAGAGCCCTATGGCTCTGGGTGAGTTTGGCAACTGGATTAAAAAGAAATCTGGGATTATTCTTATTCTCCTCACAATGTGAGGAGAAGTATGCTGTACTCTTGCTACGGCCACGGGTCCTGACCTGAGTGCAGGAGTCAGTGAGGAACGTCTGCTACTGCTAGTTTGAATCATTTGTTTTATTGTTGTTTGTTTTACTGTTTTATGCAGAAGGTTAAAAGATGTGAATCTTTCAGACGAAGCAGGGAGAAGCCGCTCCCATAAGTTTAGATTCCCTGAACAGATTCATGTTGTCATGAAAGCTTTGCAGCTTTTTCTGCAAACACAATCAAATAAATGTCATCAAACCACAGAGGAGTTCCTGGATAATCTGCGAGCTCCATGGGAGGGAAACCGTCCTGCAGACTGGCTGATGGCGTTCCCAGCAGGAATATTCCTTCTCTGATCTCCACCACACCCAGAGCACATTTCTGAATTATGACTCAATTAGACCAGCAGCTGTTTTCAATGGAGGCCGACGTTGGCCGGCGTTTTGTTTGTCTTCCTTAGCAACCGTAACCAAGGAGAGGAAAGAGGGATGCTTTACTGTAATATGTCCTGAAAGTGATGCAGGCTCCTCATCAGCGCGGCTTTTATTCCCCTCCTCATCACAGCTGAAGAACTAGCTCTCCTCTTCCTCGGTGTGTGCAGGGAGGTGCGGGGAGGTGCAGGGAGGTGCAGGGAGGTGCGGGGAGGTGCAGGGAGGTGCGGGGTGGTGCGGGGAGGTGCAGGGAGGTGCGGGGAGGTGCAGGGAGGTGCGGGGAGGTGCGGGCAGCAATGGGTGGCCTGAGCATGCCTGCATTCAGCAGCTTGTGCTGAAGTGTTTGTTCCAAAGAGGCATCTGCTCTGTGGAACAAACAAGTTTCCATTTTTAGCCACCGAGGATAAAAAGGAGGAAAAAAGTAGAATCAGCTCTTTATGCTTCGATCCAACTGGATCTAAGAGACGGAAAAAGATTGAGGAAAGAAGCCGTCAGCAGGCGTGCTGCTAAATTTAAATCTTTTGTCTTTAATAACAGAGAACAGGTCTTTAACTCTGGCCTTGCTCTCCACAGACTCCCTGCACTCCTGCTGACTTCAGCTGGATTTAAAACACAAAGATTTATTCTCCAGGTTTATTTCCTTTAAACACTTTACAGGATTTTATTCTTTATATTTTAAATCTTCACTATTATGTTTTTCTTAGACATTTTTCTTAGATCCACGTTTGTGTGAGAATTTGTTCTAGAATCGTTTTGCTGCTTTAAACACCAGAATTTACCCATTGTTCTATTCTATTCTGTTCTGTTCTATTCTGTTCTGTTCTATTCTGTTCTATTCAGTTCAGTTCTGTTCTATTCTGTTCTGTTCTATTCAGTTCTATTCTATTCAGTTCTGTTCTATTCTGTTCTGTTCTATTCTATTCTATTCAGTTCTGTTCTATTCTATTCAGTTCTTTTCTATTCTATTCAGTTCTGTTCTATTCTATTCAGTTCAGTTCTATTCTATTCTGTTCTGTTCTATTCTGTTCTATTCAGTTCAGTTCTGTTCTATTCTGTTCTATTCTATTCTGTTCTATTCAGTTCAGTTCTATTCTATTCTGTTCTGTTCTATTCTATTCAATTCTATTCTATTCTGTTCTATTCTGTTCTGTTCTATTCTGTTCTATTCAGTTCAGTTCTGTTCTATTCTATTCAGTTCTGTTCTATTCTATTCTGTTCTATTCTATTCTATATACAGCAACTGAATTTTCTTCTTATAGGAGATGATGAGATTCAATTGTTTTATTTATTTTATTTATTTCATAATTAATAGAACCCATATTTCTTAATTTTAATGTAAAATATTAAATTATGGTGTCAAATCTCTAAATTCTAAAAAATGTTCTTTTTGTTTAAGAAAATGTTTGATTTTTTTACATGAAAAGAAGAAAAGATTGGATCAGAAAAACTGTTGGTGAAAAATAAGAAAGAAAGAAAGAAAGAAAGAAAGAAAGAAAGAAAGAAAGAAAG